>VZTI01003650.1:458770-483123 GCA_013397865.1 Struthidea cinerea | reverse complement strand
CACCCCCCGGGGCACCGCTGGCTGGCCGGGCACCGCTGCCCCGAGACCGCCCCGCCCGGCACCGGCAGCGCTGCCTGCCCTTAGGGCCCGCACCTCACGGGGGAGGTGATGGCAGTGAGCTCCGCGGAAAGCGCAGGCTGCGGGGCAGCGCGGGGGCAGAGGAGGGCTCCGCCGGGCCCCTTCCTCCCCGCGGTGGCTCCGGCTCTGCCGCTCCGAGCCGCCCCCGTGCCCCGGGGCGTCCCGCGGTGGGTACGCGGGGCACGGCGCAGCCACGGAGAGCCGCGGCGGCCGCTGGTGGGTTCTGCAGGTCTCGACAGCCCTGGAGTGGCTGCTCCACGCCCCGGAGTGCGGCGAGCAAAAAGCCCTTGAAAGCTGGGCTTTCATGTTCACAAGCGCTTCTCGTGTCTGCTGCATAAATAAGCTGTTGTTGGCTTCAAACAATTTTAGAGCTGGACTTGAAGGAATAGAAGCTCCTAACTTTTTCTTTTGGCTGGTAAGAAGTTGAAAAGCCCCAATTACATTTCGGTTTGTTGAAAAGCTTTTGATTGTTTGACTTCCTTTCCTGATGGCTGTCCCCATTAATCTGACCTTGGACCGAAAGCTTTACCTGATGTTCGTGAAAAATCGAGATACTAAATACTTATTTACCGCCTTTATATTTACAACTACTTTAGATGGATGCTTTTATCAAGTTCATTGAGTGGTCTAGTAGCATTTAATATGAGTAAGTGGGAAATCGATTCAATATGTAGGTAGGTTTCTTAACTACTGCATAATCTCTTTCAAGCACACCTTCACCTTCAGGTATAAAGCAAGGTACTTAGGGATGTTACCTGGGAGCTTGTTACCATAGGAGAAAAGGTTTGGGGGTTTTGGGTGGTTTTTGGTTTTGTTTTTGGTTATTTGTTTTGTTGGTTTTGTTGGTTTTTTTTCAGACCTAGAAGTAAGCTTCTTTATTAGTTAGTTTAGTAGTAAGATGCTTAAAATGTCAGTTAAGGAGGCAATAAATTACTTTTTCTCACTTTCCACAACTTGCAATCCTAGTAGAAGAGAATGATGTGAATGAACGTAACTTATGTCTGTGGTTTTTAAGACATTGCATGTCATCCAAAACTGCTCAAGGCTGGCTGGATAAATGTAGCATATTGGCATCGCACCATTGCAGTAGTTAACTAGCCCAATGCTTTATAATTCATGATACCTGAAAATTACTTTGAAAAAGAGCTATTAGTATATTTGCTGTAAATGAAGTCTGAATATAATACTGGCATTCTCAATGTATTACTTATTCACATATTTGAGTACAAAAGTACAAGTGCATCTTGACACTGAGCTTTCATCTAGCAAACCAGTGTCTCCTAGAACTTGAGATGGGTGAGAGGTATTAAACAGGAGCAACACTTTTTTTTTACCACAGTTTTGGTGTTGTATGGGTAGGCTCATCAACTTCGGTGAGAGTGGGAGCTCTTGTGTGAATCACAGGCTCTGATCCTCTAAAAAGCTTTGTTTATGTGTAGGAAAAATGTTGCTACGTTGCACCTTTGTTACAATATTTCACTCTAATATCTAATTCATGAGAAGATGGATGTGTTGAAGAACACAAATGATAAACTGCTTTATCACCATTATTCTTGTAAAGACAAGTACTTCAGTTAACGTAACTTGAAGCATATGGTACTCAGGAGGAGCACAAATATTTCCTGGCTGTGTATAAATCTTCTTCTCCCTCAGCCCCTAAGATACATCTAAGTGGTTTTGATTACCAGCAAGGATCTAACTTCAATCTGCTACCTTTGTCTTTACAAAATTAGAAATAAATTCTTATCTGCCTAACGTCATACAATTTCACGTATGGTAGCTTCTGTAAAATACAGATCTATTCAACATGATGTTTAATGTGATGAATGTGCCCTAGCTGACAGTATGAAGTTTTTTTTTCCCACGTTTCTCGGAAAAGTTGGAGCAAATGTGGTCAGACAAGACCTCATTTACTTCATAAAGGGGAAGAATACAAGGGTTGTGGGCAGGGTGTAAAGGGAAGATGTTCTAGACCTGTGAGACAGAATAACAATGTGCAGCTCTGTAGTGGAAGTTCTTCTCCCTAACTTGCTCCCTTTCTTTGTCTTTGTCATTGCAGCAGTGTAAGTACTTTCCCTTCTCTTGTTTCTTGCCCGTGGGGCACTGACTCTGCAAAAGCCATCTGCCACTCCTTGTCGTTTTATTGCATGCAGTTGACAGCTGCGGGTGGGAAGTAGGTGGTTAGAAAGGAGCTGAGACCCTATTTGTTGGATACCAGAGACCTCTGTTGGCAAGATAAGATGATTATCTTTTCATCCCTCTTTCTTACCCAGAACTTCTCAGAGTACTCTGCCGCTGTTATAGAGGGCATGAAAAGTCAAGTAAAAATATCAAATTGAATGTGGGAAACTTACAAGACCTGCTTGTGAATTAACTGGGAATTCACAGCTTCGAGTAAAGTGAATGTGAAGTTGGGACTCTTCACCCTTTCTAAAGTTTTCCTTAGAAGATGGATGATGTTGACTTCAAAGTTTTGATGCTTGCATGTCTGAGAAACCTGCTAGTCAGCCATAATTTAGTCATGCTGCTTTCATTCTTGAGGTAGTGTGTCTTTCATGGTGGAACTTTAAGTTTTTTGGAGAGAAAGAAGAAATGTTTTTCTGACATGGACTTTGGAATAAAATGATGACTACTATTCAAGCAAGCTGGTAAATGTAGGAGTAAATTTTAGAGGACAATGGATTCTAGAACCCTGAAAGGCTGGAAATTCTTACTTCCACATTACATTTATTACATGTTTCTAATTTATTTTTTGATATTGCCTTCTTTATGCATATGCATAGTAGGCCCGAAACGACCTTAAAATTATGCAACTGCATTTCCAAATGGAAGTTCTCTATCCTGAGTTCAGTACATTACTGGTGATGATTGCTTTTCCCTGAGTATTTTAGGCAAGCATATTACTGTTAACCTAATAAGATGTATTTGGTATGATCTAGTGACCTCAAAAACTCTGTCTACAGTTTTTTTTCTTCTTATAAAATTGAGTATAACTGAACGCAGCATTTTAAATATCAGTGTCTGGACAAGAGCAAATAATCTTTAAAGGTATGGAACTTCTGTTTACTCACACATGTTTTAGGGGCAAAAAACTTCTAATAACTTCTTACTTGAAAGCATGAGGTGAATGGCTGGTGTCCAACAGACATCAGTATAATGCTATTTGATATCATGAGAGAAGAAATTTGCCCAATGGCAACCTATTATTAAGTGCAACAGTCTCTGCTTTTTAAGCAGGACTTTTGACCAAATGGGAGGTTGAAACAGGAAACACGCAGCTGATAAAGTCCCAAAGGAGAGGAGTTGTCTCTCCTTTGGGACTTTAGCTCAATAGAGTGTGTTACTAATGTGCCTTAACCATTAAGGTGCCTTTCAATTATTTTTATCAAAATTTTGTCATGAAAGAAACATTTTACTTTATTATTGTGCTCTTTACAGTGGTTATTGTACGCTGGCTCATTTCTTTCTCACATGTTAGTCCGTATGTAGTCTTTGGTGTTGTTTTGGTAGGAGTGGTGACAGTGGGCGTGATAGAGTACCATAGGCATTCATACACGTCTGCTGAAATTATTTGAATGTGTTTTGGTGCTACTAAAGTGCACTGGTACTACTGAAGTGCTCTGAAGTTCAAGGTCCATAGACCTGCAAGCTTCTTTTGGAATCTTTGTTGATCACAGAAGACGTATTATATAGATGATGTCTCATATACTAGACCCAAAGCTATAAGATCTCATGAAACTTGTAATGATCAGTCAAAAAACTGAAGCTTAGTTAGGTATATAGATAAGCTGGAGAAGTCCTTGATCGTTTGAGGCCAGTTATAAAACATTTGATTTTGAAAATTTGCTCTGTGTTGTAGAACTCCTGGTGATTGGATTTGGCGAGACAGTTATAAAGGCAGTAGTTTTTCTTTTAAATAGAGAATATTTCACAGCTGCAATGAAACTTCATACCTAAGTGAACAAAATGCATTTTGTTACAGGATGCTTTACCATGTGCTTTTTATTTTCTAAAAGTCTTTGAGGTACTTGCTATAAGAAGATCATCTTATAACAGGTAGGGCAATTCCAAAACTGAAATACAAGATGTCAGCATGACCAGCAGGATTTTTAATACTGCTTGTTGTTCTGTATGACCTTCTGTTAAGGACTGGCATTTGATTTTTATTCCAATTGTGAGTCCAGAATATTAAAATATGAAAATACATCATTAGCTTTCTTTCAATATTGATTTTGATAAGTTGTATGTATACTGATTTTTTAACAATATTAAATCTTCAAGTTATTGCATATTGGAGAAAAGGTCTAGGATTAATATACCTGAATTACATTAAGCTAATATAGTTTTATTGGAAATAACTGGTCTGCAGGGCAGTTAATTGGGCTGTTCTTAATTTTCTTAATTTTTTCATGCTTCAGGTGACTTGCACAGAAAAAATAGACTTCTTAGATTATGTTACAGCTCTGTATTTTGGATCATTAGGCTTAGTACAGCTCACCAGTACTGTTTGTATTGAAAATTCTATGTGAAACTTGACACAAAAATATACAATTATTACACTCTTCAGTGTCTTTTTGATATGTTACACATGTATTTTCAGAAGCAAAAGTAAACATTGAAATTTAAAATAAAGCTTACTTTTAACCTTAGAAAGAATCCTGGTTATGAAGTTTTGGTAGAACTATATAGATAGTAGTAATTACATTAGAAGTGTACTATGCTTTACCTATTTTTTAATTATGAAGGAATAGGTATGACTTGGCGTAATCACTTGACATTCAAATCTAAGAAACTCAATTATATTTACAACTTTTTTTCACTTGAACTTCACTTCTGTAAAGTTTTAACTCCTATAGCAACTAAGAAAGCACATGAAGTATTTATATTTTACACTAAACAGTATTACATGAAATTAAAAAGTTAATGAGGATTTTTCTCCCAAACCCCATTAATGTCAGCATGATTCTTTGAATTAATATTTGATCAGTTTATTTCATTTAACTCTCAAACTTTTAGCTTTACTGTCTTGTCTTCTCTGAATCAAGTGAAATCAAGCTTGTTTTACAAGACTGCTTTTCTCTAATGCAGTGTAGAGTTGTTTATTGTATTACTATTCTTAGTTATTTTTTAATTTCTTCATATATTACTCTTGAATTTCTGTAGCATTCCAAAGGGAATGAACAGCAAAATTGAACAGGACCAAAATTAAGACTTTCTTGATACTTATTTCAAGGATACTTATTTCAAGGTTACTGAGGTGCAAAGTCTCACAATTTTTCTCTTATCTAATCTAGTTTTACTTAGCAGATATTCAGTTACTTTTTGGCCAAAGATATCAAGTATGATGTATATCTTTACCCATTTTGTACCTTTCAAAAAACAGATGAGAAATGTTTCTTGAAATTTCTGAGTTCCCTTAACAGTATTTTTACTGTGTCCACTGTTTGCTCTTCACTATTACTAGAAATTGTTTTGTTTTTTACATACCTATTCATTTTCAGCATTAGAATTGTCAGCTTCTCATGACTTAAGAACTTAAAATTTGTTGACTCTCCTTTTTCATTTTTCTAGTTGTTCTACAGTACTTTTTACACGAAGTTGTGGTTTGGTCATCCAGAATTATTTCTGAGATTTTTCCATTTCATGTTTCTTGCCTTATTTTTTTCTCCTCAGACTTAAACCCCCCCCCATGTAGAATACGATATTCATATGTATTCATAGTCCTTGAGAGTATGTCTTCTTTTTTACCCATGTTGACATGCATTTAATCTGATAATTGTCATTGTCCCATAGACCATTACCATCACTAAGTGAGAAATAACCATAAAAATGTCATCTTGGCTTTCCTGTGGAGTGCTGTCTGACACATCTCCGCCTGCTCTGTTCTTTCTAGTAGACTTTTGCTCTTTTTACACTTCAAAATACAGCTTGTCTTAAAAAATATCAATAGTGACATTGAAGTATGCTTTCTTCTTATTGATTAGAATTCATTAACTAGGGTATTCATAGAGTAAAATGTGAAATTGTGTGTTAATTATAGTTTATGTTCATTCTGGTTGTATATTTTTGAAAGCATATTATACTTGCAGTAGTTCCATGTTGTAAAGCATTTTGCAACTTAATGTTTTTCTCTGCTGTTTTCCTTTTGTTTTGCGTTCCATCCTTTCATTTGTCAGTCTCTACTCTTAAATGATAAAAAACTACTTATTTTGTATTTTAAAATAGGATAAGTGAACATCAGTCCTTAAGCCCTGAAGTAAGCCAGAAATGCTTTAAACATTATTTTCATCATGTAGCTGAAAGCAATTACATTATATGACTGTCATATAAAGTATGAAAATTGGGATCAAATTCAAATACCATGTTATGTAAGGTAGATTTATTTATTCTTTTCTTGTTATTATTGGTATATAGTTTGGATTATTGAAGTAAAAGTTACAGTTCCATTTTCAGGTTACTGAAAAAACCAAAAAGTGAGAAACTAGAATTTAGCATAAATAATCAAAGAAACAAAAGGAAAGTAAGTAGAGAGAAAATATTCTTTGCCTACTAGCTCCTAAACAGTCATGTTAACACATCTTTAGAAGTAATATCCCTTAGGTAGGTGGTAGAAACAGAACCTGTGTATGCCTCCAGCTGCTTGCAGAGTGAAGTAGAAGAGGTTGTGTTAGTAGGCAAACCTTCTGCTTGACCCTTCAATACAGAAGGAATGTTCTCAGGGACAGCTATCTCTTGTCTTGATATGTGGCGTGTTTGAAGAAATTTATTTTTGTCTGTTGATCATGTACTTAGTTGAGTGTTTAATGAGCAAGAAAGATATGTTAGGGATAAATGGTGATGTTCTCAAAGCTAGACTGATAGCTATCTCTTCTTCTGAGACTTAAAACTATAGAAACTTTGTGTTTATGGTCTTGTGCTCAAAAGGCATATGATTTTTAAAGCATATGTTTGTTGTTTAGCAGCTTCCAGGAATCCATCTGCAAATGTTAATGGCATTGACAGATTTGTACTTTGACATGCCAAGTGACATGAACAACAATGGGCATGTGACTTCTTCAATTTAAATGATGTAAATATAATGATTTTTAAATTTTTTTTTAAATATTATTCTAGGGAGAAAGATTTGATTGCAAGACATGGATGCTAAAGGATCACAAGGAGATGATAGATTGAAGGTGCTTGTCATTTTACTAGCATATTTGGTAAGTTAAAACTTAATATTTTTCCCCCATGTTGAAAAAATTGTATTGAACACAGAAACTGTGTCTTTTGTTTTACATATTACTGCTAACACTAAAAGGCTTTAAATGCTGCATGCAGACAATTGCATACAGATTTTATTGATTTGAGAGTAAGCTTGGTCCACTGATTAATACATTTTCTGGCTGCTCCTCACTGCAAAATTACAAAATTTTACTTTGTGAGCCTCTTCATGGACTAAGGAGTGGACTAGGACAGAAGGTATAGGTGAATTTAGTGCTGTGGAGGTGATAGTGCTTCACTTCAGAGAGATGGCCATTTGTTACTACAGTTTACTGTATACATAGTTTAGGTGTTTGGAGTGTTCAGTTTATGGACAGAATGTAGCGTAGCACACCATGACATTGCCTGCTAAGTGTACTTAACTCTGGCTTGCTGTAGAACTAAGGGTAGTTAATAATTCAGAAAGTTATTTTTGGGATCAAAACGTGGATTTATTTCTCAGATTTAATGTATTTTGATGACTTTACCCTTTTTTTTGTTTCGTTGTCGGTTTGGCGTTTTTTTAGCTAAATAGGGTAATTTGTGAGACTGGAGACTGCAGAGAACAAGAATTTAAGGACCAGACTGGAAACTGTATCCTCTGCAAACAATGTGGGCCTGGAATGGAACTCTCAAAGGTAAGGAAATCCTGCTTTCTTGAATTTACTTTATTTCTGATAATTGCATTTATGTATGTGATCTAAAATAATGGACATCTGTACTTACGTGAAAATATTTACTGTATTGGCATTTGAGCCTTTTGCAGTTTTTCAAGAACCATGTTATCTGGTTGCTTTATATAAAATGCTCAGTTCAGAAAATGATGATGCCATTGATAAAGTAGGTAGTACCATATGGATCTGGATATGGGCTCTCTAATTAGTTTTTTAAAGGCGAATTAGTGCTACAAAGAAGGGAAGAAACTACAAAGGGGGAAAAACTACAAGGAGTTAAGACTGAATAACCTTACTCTGTAGAAGGGAATATAAAAAATTAATTTTAAACTAGTGATTGGTACAGACTGCTGAAATGCAGGGGCTTAATTTTTACAGTGCTGACATTCACAATCAGTTCTGGATTTTAGGTGACAAAGTTTAAATATTTTATATATGACTTTGTGTCTTAACAGAATGGTTTATAATAAAAAGGTCATAAGTACATAAATACAGAATAAGATTCAAATGAGAGCTAATATATTTCCTTAGAATAGGAGGGAGATAGGTGATTGTCCTTTTTTTACTAGATCAGTGGTTGGAGCACTTTAGGAAGCCAGATTCAAGTCATGCTCAATTTCTTCATTTTGCAATTCATTAAAAATGCTATAAGCCTAATTCTTATCTTTATGCCACATAAAGTAATTGAAAAGGTTGAGGCCTGAAAAATACATGATAATATTTAGACAGCACATAAGAAATTCTTGTTAATTTCATGGAGAAGGAAATACTATTGTGAATCTTATGTATTTTGCTTTTATAACAATTACATCTCTTCCAAAAGAAAATCCCTGTAAAAGTTTTTGAATTACTAGGTTTTTAGTACAGTGGAAATGAATCAATGGAGATGAATGCTGGCTGTGATTATGGGCTGGGATTCAGTAGAACTAGAAAGTTCACTTGGCAAAATTTTCAGCAAAATTCCAAGTCTGAATGCAATTCATGAGGGGGATCTTAGTGGTTTTCAGCTCAGAGAAAGTAGGTGCTGTGCATGAGCCAGGATGGAGAGCAATGAAGGAAGACATAGCTGAAACGAGAAGGAGAGAGGGATACCTTGGGATTCACTAACTCAGTTTCTGGAGGTGAAAGAGATGACAGAATGAGTTATGTGTCTTGGGAGACTGGATGTCTTGAGGGAGCAAGTGTGTCCTGGCAGAGGTGTGAGGATGGTAAAGCAAAAGAGAGTGCAGGGTGGTGTCATGAAGGGTGAGTAGACCTACCAAGACTCATGCATGTGTAAGACTCTTCCTTCAGAGTCCTGCTCTAAACCCACATCTTGCCCATTGTTGGAGTTTGCACTGTGACCCTGACATAACTGTGCAGTCGGATCCATACCTGAGAGGTGGGGCCATAAAGAGCATGCCCTTTGCATACAGAAGGGCAAACTCTGTCTTGTACTTCTACTGATAGTGTAAAAAGGAATTTAGCATGTTTAGGGGAATTTGAAATGTTTCCTTTGAAAAATTTTTAACATGAACCGTTACTAAGTTTGGTGTGTATCTGTGTTCAAACTACAGGGGGAAAAAGAAGCTTTCAGTTTATGGCTTTGTAGTTCCTACTATGTTCAGCTCTGAAAAAAGCACAAATTAAGTATTGTGGCTTGTGTGTGATTTGAAGGGCTTTACTGAAACTGAGTGACACATTTGCTCTACCTCTTGACCCCCTGTGGTGAGTGTTCAGAGTGTTAATAGAAATACTTAGTTTCGCACTTTAGTGGGAGTCACTTTGTATGTTGGGCAGTATTAGTTAAGGTTTAGTCATACAGGCAATGCTGTTGAAGCAGAGATTTGGACATGACTTATGACATGGATGTGGTTGTGTTTGGATTTTTTCAGATGGCCTTAAATTTGAGAACTCAAAGGTTCGAGGGGGTGTTTTAATTTATAAAGGCGCTTGTAAATATGGCACTGTATAACAGTGGGGCAGTACTATGTGCATTTATGTAGTCAGATAATATACTTACCTAGTTGGCAAATAAAACCCAAAAGTGTAAAAGCTAGGGTCCTCAGTAATTACACTCCTTTTAATAAAGAAACACTAAACTAAACCAGCAAGGTTATAGTTTGCAATAGGACACTATTCAAGTTATGGCTTTGCTTCAGCTATTTTTGTTTACAGTCTGATAGTCCTGATTCTTAGGGCTAGCTTGCTGTTTTTGAAAATATGAATGCTTGATTAATTTCACTGTGTAAGCAATTACTTCTCACAGACAGTAACAGATTTTCAAAAATATTTTTTCTTTTATACTAGAAATGAAATAAGAGATTTTTCTCAAACCTAAATGAGTGGAATCATAATTTCCTTCATAAATGGAGGTACAATTTTCTGTGAATTATAGAAGGATGTGATGCTGTGGCTATAACTGAAATGTGGTTGAAAGTAGTCATCTAGAACTACAGCTTGAAGCAAGAAATATGTTAAGTCAAGGGTCAGAATGTAAAGGGAAGAGGCGTTTAATGATATACTTGAAATAATTTGCAGCCCAGGAGAAGTTTTGTTTGCTTGGTTTTTCTACATATGAGAAAGCAATGATATAATAATGCTGTAGTTTAATAACAGCTTCTTAACACTAAATAATGTGTCAGTTCTCCTATCAAATATTTAGTGCTCGTGGATAAAACTAGATATGCTGCTGGATGTTTGACCATGATTGTATGTCTAATACAAGTATATAGTAAAATACGATGTTAGTGGTGGGGTTTTTGGTTCAGTTGCCCCTCAGTGTTTTAAGCAATTGACAGACAGATTTCTTTTTTATGTTTGTAACAAAACATGTCAGTCTATGTTGCTGAATACAAAAGCCCAGCTTTTCTCATCTTGTGAATGAGAAATTACTTTATCTCAGTTACAACCTAAATATGTTGTTTTCTTTCTTGTCTTGACTGACTTCACAAAAATACAGGGCAAAAACCCACCTGTACAGAGTGCATATATGTATGTGTATATATATACTTATTTTTACAACTATTGTTTACAACTTCAGTTAGATATATGTATCATTGTTGCTGTACTATATGAGCATTTCACCTTTCTAAATTAGGGAAATGCTGTTGCCTTTTCTCAGTGTATATATGAGACACTAACATAAATCAAGTTGCCCATGGTAATGCAGGATTTTTTTGTGGAACAGAGTAGGCAGAGGCCATAGAGTGGAACAGAAGGTTTCTCTTAACAAGGCAGCACATGGACAAGACAAAGGGCGATGGGCACAAATTGTACGAGGAGAATTTTTTTTTTTACAGTGAGAACATTCATTCACTGAAACAACCTCCCTAGAGTCCCCATCACTGGGAGCTTTTAGGATGCAACTGGACAGGGTACTAGATCATCTCAGATCAGCTCAGGTCCCTGACTCGTGAAAGTTTGAATCAGATGTTCTTTCAAGGTTCCTTCTAATTTGGCTGTTCTGTGATTGAATGGTAGGTGTTTTAATTTTGGTTGCAAACCAGTGCTCAGTCTATTGGATTGACCTTCCTGTCTGTATAGGTGAGCAATTTCAGACACCCTTGATAGCATGAAACAAAGCAAAACAAGCAAAAAATCCCAGCCTTATTTCATGTAACTAATTCTGAATCTAGATTATTCTTTTCAGAATAATCAGATTATTCTTTTGCTGTCACAGTTTAATGGGGCTCTCTTTTTCAAAAATGTTTTAAAGTAACTTTTTCTTCCTTAAAGAAGAAATCGTATACCCTCAGCTTTTCCTTTCTGATTGCCTACCTACTGTTCTAGCACCAGTGCTGCAATGTTACATTAGCTTAGAACTAAAATCCATTGATCACTTATGTTAATTGTATTTTTATTAAGTACTTTTAACATATTGCCATCAGAAGAAAGGAAGCTTTGTTATTGTATCAATAGAATTGATGGGGAAGAGAGTGAAAGCTGCTTCCCATGTTTGTTTGCTTCTATTTGTTAATTAAAAAAAAATCTCTGTATAGCCTTTTCTTCTCATAAACATGTGTCTTTGGTAATGTTTGTGAAGCCTTTGAATCACTGAATAAGCTTAGTTTTTAGTGTGCACAGTCTTTGTTTCGGGTTGTTTTTTCTGTTTTGGGGGTTTTTGTTAGGTTTTTGGGTTTTTTGTTTTTTTGTTAAGCAGTTCTTTCTTCTGGAGTGGAGAATGAGATGGTTGTTTTGATTCATAAGGAAGTGTTTGCTTCATGTGGCTCAGCATTATTTAATTTCTCATTCATTTAGTAGATAGCAAAGCATCATGTAGTTAAGCACAAGTCATTTAATATCTTTCATTCTTTAAGTGTCTTCAGTTTGCCAGCGCCTGAATAGTCATTGGTGTGGCCTGATAGTAACAGCCTTTTGTCCTATCTTATATGTGTTTCTGAAATAAATCAAATCTTATATATTATTGAAATTTATACAAATCACAATTAATGCAAAAAAAACAAAAAAAAACCCCCACGAGGTAGTTTGTTTTCAGCCTTTTCCTTGAAAATGTTCAAGTAAGGAAATGAAAGTCCTTCCAGTCCTTTCACCATCTTTTTTTTTTTTTTTTGTAAGTTCTGTAACTCTATAGCTTCCATGCCTTCCCTTTTTTAAAATTTATATGTGTAAAGCAATCTGTATCTCAGCCTCATCAAACTTACATTGCAACTCAGAGTTTAAACTGCAATTCTAGATTGTTTTGTCAACAGATCACATCTGAGGCTGTAGTTCAGAAGCATTAAAAGGACAGTTTTGGCAATAGTAAGTTCTTTGCACAGTGCCCTGCCTGTGCACTTAGGCTGACACAGTAGATTTTTTTAGGGTGTACAGTAGAACCGATAACTGGACTGATCACTTCTAACCTGGATCAGTCCCGTGGTCCGATTTATGACTCAGCCTCGTTGTCAGTTGAGCCAGTACACTGAGGACAGTATAGGAAAAGAAAGGAATAAAAAACAAAAGGTGAAAGGGGGAGTGCCTGAAGCCAGCATTGCCATCAAGTAAACCATGATAAATACTGTCACCAAGAGACAGCTGCTGTACAGAGTGCTGGTGGGACAGAGGCAGCTTAATGGTTGCTAAGGTGGGGCTGTGTATCACAGCGTGCTTCCTTGTACCAGGTATATGATGAAGAAAGAGGAGACCTGCGTGTTGTCTCAGGAAAAGGATTTGTGAATTAAGCAGGCAGGAACTGTTTGAAGCTACTCCTGAATGTGACAGTCCTCACACAGAACACCAGATTGGCGTGCTACAAGTGATGTGCTGTCACAGTGAAGCTACCGAGAGCAGCTCTGCCACGTTTAGCAGCCACTCGTAACTTTTCAAAGCAAGAGAGCTGCTTGTGAGGAAGCCTGCCAGATCTCAGCTCAGGAGAGGCCAACATGTTTCTGGAAATTGGAGCAGCTGCATGTAGGCATGTCAAATCATCTTCACTGAGAATGAAACTTCTGTGACCCTAACTGTGCACTTTGACACAGTAGCTAAGTCTGACGTTTGCAGCACAGTGTTGCAGCCTGTCCTGCTCAGAGACTTCTGCTGATAGATACGGCTCATTATTGGATTCTGGATGAGGCTGACCCACAGCCTAAGGTACTTTGGGAAGCTAAAACTCTGTGCTATTTAACAAGGCCATGTACTTAAAGGTATTAGGAAAAACTTCATTTCCCAGCACGAGTGTAGTGCTGCAACCTGTTACATGACCCGACACTAATTAAAAGTGTTTTGATGCCTGGAAGACTTTTTCTTGAGAATACCCAAGTATTCTTGTAATCATCATGGCATAAGTGGAACTGCTCTGTGCTGTGTTGTCTAGGGACTTACATAGGTTGTGGATAATCAGTGGATCTAGAAACAAATTCTAAAATGTACTTGCAGATTTTGATCTTAATGATGCCTGAAAGCATTTTTTTAATAAAATTTGAGGTTATTTTAATTGAAATAATGTTTAAAATCTAATTTACTGTTCATTTACTGTCTGTGTTGGATTCAACTTTTAGGGAAAAACCATACCACTTAATTCCAGTGCCCTTTATAGTCTGCTAGACTTTTGGTCATTCTGTCTGGGTCAGTGTTTGGGTAGTACATAGTGAAAGAAAATTTTACCAGTGGCCTGGTGCTTGAAGAGGTGTCTGCATTATTCTGTGCTTTTAATATTTTTAGCTAGAAACTAAATTATGAGTTTGGTGAACTAGTTTGCTACAGATTCCTAGGCAGCCTTGACCAGTCGCCCCACTTGATACCTTAGTGAAACACTTCTGGCAGAGTTGTTCTGGGGGTACATATGTTAAAGGCAAAGAGATGGTACATTACTGTGATAGTGAAAGCTGTATAGATATCAAGAAAATTGAGGTGTGTTTGAGTTCTGAAGATTTTTTTTTTTAATTAACTTTAATGCAGTTTTCTAAAGCAGTGTTTCAGTTTTTATGGCTTGTACTGTGTATCATTTGAGAGAGACAATTTTTGTTAATTGAAAAGGGAAAGTGGAAAGGGAGGAGTGTCCTAAATGTTCTTCACAGAAAGCTTTGCAACAGCAAAAATAAAGACAGCATATATTTGAGCTCTTTTATTTTTTCTGGCACAAAAATAAAAAATGTTTTTTTTTGAAATCTTGCTAATTGATATTACAAGTTTTATTTATCTTTTCTGCAGTCCTAAGGTCAACTGCCACAGGAGATGAGCTCTCTTTAAAGTTAAGAGTGGGAGGATAGAAAGGGTGAAGGGGAGCTGGGAACTATTCAGACCTCATCGGCCATATTACTTCTTGTAAATAGAACACTGAGAAAACTAGTCCACATCAGTTTTGCACATGAACTGATAAAAGATGAACAGTCAATTGTTTGTATCTTTGCTGGACTGCTAAATTATAAAGTCCAAGATTTCAAAGGGTTTGAATCCATCATCTAAATCATATCCTTCAGTTTAGGGAATGTGGTTAATTATGAGTACAGATCTGTTTGAAGTTCTGTCTGGTTTACAAGCTTAAATATTTATTTGCACCTGCCAGGTAGTTAACTACCTCAAATATTATGTGAACGTTAAAAGCACATAAATAAAGTTTTAGTTGTTATGAATTGGTATCTGTAGAATTCCTGGCAAGGACTTAGAAGCCGTCTTTGAAAAGATGGGAGACTGTAAATTCCTTGGCCAGATGATTTCTTTATATTGCATCCACCATTTTTGTAGCTTTAAAGTAGACCATTCCATGATGCAAAGGATCACTAGGATGTGTCCATACATACATCTGTAGCAAAGCAAATCTGATCTAGAAACAATTTACTCAGCTTTGGTAGTTTGGGCCAGTGAGTGAAAGCATTTAATTCTAACTTTTCTTTCCTGTTTGTTTTTTGATCCAAAGCTTCAAAGGTAGTCTGGAAAGGAAAACTTATAATTAAGTTAATTTAAGCCTTACATTTGAAAGTTTGCTAGGACTTGGGAGGGACTGATTCCAAGTGATTTATCAAAAGATCCAAATATACATGGTTTAACTGAGCTGTATAATATATTCCATAACACTACTGTTTGGATAAGCTAACTAGAAAGAGTAGGTATTTAGAAAGAATATGTTAAAGATTAATGATATTCAATGGAAAAGTTTATTTAGACTTAGGGAGAGCAAAATCTAACGCAAGTTAGTCTGGTTCCAGTCCCTGGTGGTAATCATGTAGCTTTGTGTACAGTCTTACAATTACATAAATGAAATGGAGTGTAAAAATTAACACAGGAAGATACAGCTAGAACTGACATTGCTTTGGCATTGATTCCTAGTAGAAACTTGTCAATTTGAAATAAAAGGGTATAAAATGTTCTATATCTGAAGTAAATAAAAAAAAGAGAAGAAAAATTTTTATCACTTTTTGCCTACCAGCTTTAATATAGTCCCAGTATATCACAGGAGGACCATGCTGTACGGTGCATGAAACCGTAGGATGTTTGTTGTTGTTGTTACTAACTGCAATGATTTGTCTGTCTGCTTCTCGATCTGAAAAATTCCCAGTAGTAATAAACTACAATTAAGCTAAAAGAAAGCAAAACAAAAACGAAAAATTATTTTTTAAGTTTGTGGATCTGGAGACAGAGGAAGAAGACTATTTTTAGTGTCTTTTAGTAGTTCATTTTCTGTGTACTTGAGGGCTTGTTCTTCAGAGGACAGTAAAATTTATTCTTAACATAAAGGAAAATTATAAATTCTTAGAATGTCCTGTGAAATGCATCTGAAGTTGCTTATTGTTACTTTGTCACTGCAGGTTAGAGGCACTATAAAATGCATATTGGCCAGCTTGATCACAGAGCTTGTCCCATAGATGCTTTCTCAGTGCAAAGCCTGAGAAGCTTGGAGAATCCAAGTGTATTGGATCTCGGAGAATCTGAGTGTGTTTCTAAAGTTTAAAAGCTTTTTTATTGCAGCAGGTTTGGTTAGGTTGGTGACTTTGAAACAAGTTGTTTATATGCATCAAACACATGTGTTATGGTGGAAACTGGTGAAAACCTTGTCTGAAGTTGCCCTAGTTGAAGATGTCCTGCAGCTTTCCCACTGGGAAGATGCCCTGTTTTTCCACTGAAAACACACACTGGAGAACAAGGTCCCCATACTGTGCCTTTCCCAATAAGTCCTTTCTGGCAATTTGTTGTATTCCTCTTGCTGTTTTCTGGTGTATCACCAATGCATCCTATCTAACTCCAGAGTACCAAACAAAATTGATAGGATATTTGGATGATGAGAGGGAATAGCAGGTCCTAGTAATTTGATAACTCCTAAGAAGTTGATTGATAATTCTTGGTAGTCAGTTCATAGGATTCAGTCCCCAAACTATTACATATGGTGTTTATCTTTGCAGCTTGTCAGTTGTATTAGGTGTCCTTTTGCAAATGAATGGAAATAATGCCTTTAAACTGCTAAATTTGGCAGAAATAACCAACCATAACAATATTGCTTGTATAGTAAAATATCCTGCCTCCCTGTGATCCGCAGATCTATTAAACTTTTTCAAAAGTTTAAGAACTGTTAGAACTGTAGCGGATTGATTTTTCGAAATTCTTAGTGGCTACGCAACATTTCATGCTTAGCTGATGGTCATTAACCAGCTCTGGTTTATTTGGTAACAGAAGTCCAAAGCTTTTGAAGATCAGTGCACTCTCTTCGGCAATTAACTTTGTTCACCTTAGCTATGAACCTTAATATCAAAGTGCTTCTTTGCTGTTTTTGTAACTGAGTAAGTGCCTTTATACTTGTCCCAGTTTCTTCCCTTTCACATGACTGACCTAATTAAAAAACAGACAGCTCAATAATTCTACCATAAGCTAGTAATAATGAAACTGTGGGAGTCCTTGAAGCCCTTTATCATTCAAATACACAGTGGTTTCATGAATAAAGTGGATGACTAAGTATTACTTATAGAAGTAAGGGAGATTATTAGCAGTGGAAGACACATTTGAACTTGCTGAAAGGATGGCTTTTGTCTTGAGAAAGACCTACTCTCGGCAATAATTACACTAGTTCTTCATTTTATCCCAGCATTCTCTTCTTGTTCATGCCTTCAGTGACTGAATAGCTTGCTATTGCTTGTTAATCCCTACAGGAATGCGGCTTTGGATATGGGGAGGATGCACAGTGCATGACATGCAGGCCAAACAGATTCAAGGAAGACTGGGGCTTTCAGAAGTGCAAGCCTTGTCTGGATTGTGCTTTAGTGAACCGGTTTCAGAAGGCCAACTGTTCTGCCACCAGCAACGCACTATGTGGGGACTGTTTACCCGGGTAAGACCATTTCTGAAGATGAGACTTGAACAAATTCGAACCTAATTTACATTAAAATTGCTTGTTCATGTTTTCTGGATAAATGTGGGTACCCTTTGTGTATGTATGAAGGTCCTCTGTTCTAATCTGTCAGATAATACAGATACTATCTATCAGATAATACAGATACTGTATTATCTGAGGACATAATTTTTGAATTGCAGTAATAATTATCTACAAAAATGGTTTAATAATTACCTACTTGGTCTATGAGAGTATTGTCTGTACAGTACCTGAGGAAAATACCTCAAAACAGTGAGTGTTACTGGTGACTTAGTTCATTGTTATAAAGAATTAAACATTTGGAAACATTCACAGCTACCTTCTTCAGAAGTCATCACACTATTTGCTTGGGTTTTTTCCCCTTCCCAGGTCAATGTCTAGTAATTCTCATGCACATATATTCTTAAATATAAATCAAAATAGATATATTTCTATTTATATAAATATTAATCAAAACCAATGGCTGTGGTTTACTGTCCAAAATTTCCTTTCCTTCCTTCAAAATTCATAAAGCATGATCCTGGCTGAGAATCATAAATTAATCTGAAAGAATTGTTTGCTGAAACTGCTGTTATCAATCAAGAGCTGTGCTTAGTTTGTTGTCCTGTCATCACAAACCTCTGTTGCTAATTTTCTCTGTTTGTAATATTAAATCTTAGGATCTCTAAAAGGCTATTGTTTACACTGTTGCCAAGTTCTGATATTATAAACACCTGCCAGGAATTTGTAAAAAGACATTTCTGTTGCTTTTATGAACTAGTAATTTAACTGATAGAAGTAGTGTATGAGAACTGATTTGCAATTGTAACAGCCTTTGTATTTTCAGAGTATGTATTTCAGACATGCTTAAAAGCTCATACATTTGTTTAGTATCTATATTTCAGTCATTTTATTTTATTTATTTTATATACATATATATATTTTTTTTATTTTTTTTTTAATACCAACTATCAAATACCTTAACACTGTTGAAGCTCCTGCCATTATTCCTTCTCAAGCCAGAGGTGAAATCTCTTCATTTAAAAACACTTAGTAAAGCTTTGGTAACTAATCTTAGTTTAAGTCACTGTATAAGAAGGGGCAGCCCCAGGCATTATAGATGTTACTTGCAACCACTTTTGATACTACTTGCAGCCACACGGTGAATTGATTTATGCTCTTATTGCGTATTAATATATATGTATTGTAGGCCTTACTTGGCTGTTAGCAGGGAGGAGATTTTCTTCTTGTGTAAACAATATAAACTGAATTTTGGAAGATAAGAAAGGATTAAAAAAGAAGCCACTTTAAAACATGAATTATGGGTAAAGCTAAACTGGAGGACCTGGGAATGCTTCTCAGTATCCTGGTCTAGAACGCATCCTAGATAGGTGTGTTGAGTATGTTTTAAAATGAGAGCTGTGTGTTCAGTGTGTATTAAAATGAGAGCTGCTTCCACAATCTGAATTTTCTGGCAGCAAAGTTGGAAACAGAAGGAGGGAGGGAGTTGTGGCCATGGCAAGGGTAGTCATGGGACATCTGTTTTGGATGTTTTGGGTAACAGAACTGTAGAATACACCACCACTCATACCTGTCCTTTAGTTTAGATGCTGCGTAAGCGAATGGAGGATACAGCTAGTCTAACCAAATAGTTTAGCTGATGTTTTACCTCTCAACAGTCTTATTTATTTCTGTTTTGCATGGGTTTCCAACATGCCATTCTCTATTGTTCAGCTTCAAAACACTACAGTGAGCATGTCAGCTAAAAACAAATATTAACACATTTGGTTCAGAGTAAGTGATCACAGTGGCCCCTTCAGTCTTGCAGCCTATGGATCTGTTTCTGTTCACATTGTTAAAGCACGAGGTTCTTGAGCAGTTGGAAAGCAGTTTGCTTTAGCTGATGAAAGTTTCATACTTCAATGGCATTTGCCTTGTTAGGGATATAGCATCAGTAGAGTTAGTACCTTTTATTTAATGTGCCACTACCACTACAGAAAACAATTTGTCTACTCATCTTGAACAGGCCACTGCTGCTGATTCTATCTTAGTACTTTTGAATGGTTGAAAGACAGACAGACCTACTTGATTAGGAGCTGTAGGTAAGTTCTTTAGAGGATGTCATACATAAAAATTTGCAATACGGCATTCCAAAATTTTGGTTTTTTGTTTGGTGCTACTCTTGTTCCCTGCTTTAGGAATGTACAGTTTTACCAGTCACCAGTAAGCTCTTCAAACATAAATTCAGTTATAAAATTCTTGAGGGGTCTTTAAATAAAATGTCACTGATATCTGGCCTGCTATATTTTTTGGAGGTGATAATTACCTTGTAATATATAGAGAAATCACTTCACTTTTATTTTTCAGACATGTAACTAAGCTTGCATAAGTTATGTTCTTCATGCATGTCATGTCTGTTGTGATCTGTGTGGAAAATGGGATATTGATTTCTGTCCTAAATCTCCAGAATTGTTTATTTCTTCTGTGAATATAAGATTACAGTGACTACGCATTTTGACTAACAGATTTAGAAGTTTTCCTGAGTTTATTTTAGATCTGTCTTGTACTATTAATTAATATCTACTGTAATTTTGTTTACTTTTATTTTCTTCTATTTCCTGATAGTTTGCATTGAGACAGATTGACAAAATTTGCAATTATAGAAGATGTTATTAAAACACCTGATTAATTTTGTGAGGAATAATAACTGGTTTTGATTAACTGTTTTTTCACATTCTTTTATCTTCTAGATTTTATAGGAAGACTAAGCTTGGAGGCTTTCAAGACATGGAATGTGTTCCTTGTGGTGATCCTCCTCCTCCCTATGAGCCTCACTGTAAGTGCTGGTTTTGCTTTAGAGTGTTTTCTCTTTTAACTTTAAAGCCTGGCAAAACAAATTACAGTCACAGTTGCAAACTCTTTTTAAAACTAATTTTATTGTTAGTAAATGATTTTGTTCATACATTTCAGCAGGGCCAGTACTATCATTGAGAAGTTCCCACAAATAGCCAGTCCCCTGCAAATAAACATTCCTGTCACACCACATGGCCTGGGAGTCTTGACTCCACTTCTGATGTCGTCTTATAATTTTTTAATTTCTGTGTTAATGCCAGAAGAAAGGCAATCTTCCTAGACCCTCTACCAGCTATCAGGTAGGGTAGTATCTTTTCCTGACACCCAAAAAGGTATTTTTTGATACCTTTAAAAATAACCTTTATACTAAGGTTACAGTGAGTGAGAACAATATAAATAAAAAACTTTATAGTCCTGCATACTGTTAGAAGGAAATAAATAATTGGTTTCTCTATTTTTATTTTGCCAATGAGAGAATTAGAATCTCTTCAAAAGGAGAGAACCTCTTTATTCTGCAGCAGAAGCCTTGTTACCACTTCTTCCAAGACTGTTGATGGTCTACATCCCATCATGTTTTTAATTCAATGAAAGGAATGAACTATTCTTTTTGTGTTGATTGCTGTCTACTTTATAAAGTGAAAAATACTTGTGATTCAAGATAATTATGTCAAAAACCTTGGGTTTACTTGTTTGTTTCTGTAACTGTGAAGTTGTGTTGTAGTTTTTTCCCCTAGTTGAAACAGAAACATTTGTTTATAGAAACAATAAATCATCAGGTTCCTGAAATACTTTATGCTACTTTAATAAATACACACTGTTTCTTATAAATATCCTTTCTTTTTTTAATTGTATAAAATTAAAATATAACCAAGAATATACTATTATGCCTTAAACCCATACTTTTCAATAGTTTTATATTGGATTAACTTCAGTGAAGTAAGGATTCTTCAGCATTTCATATATTGCTTGAATAGTCTTTTTTCAAATGAGCCAAACTTTCTTCTTTTGTTTCCATTCTAGCTTTAGTGCCTATTGGGTAATAAACTTATAAAAACAGATTTTCAGACATTTTCCACATTTATAAAAACTTTTGCTTTCAAGGACTGTAACATTCAAAGCTGGTAAATCAGATTTCTATGAAGAGAGTAAGTCAAATAAGTTCCAGTGTTTGCAGCAGTAACTCCTGCCCATGTATAACATAAGCCTAGAAAGTAAATTCAAAAATGTTCAACTATTTCTGTGGTCTAGACAATATCTTAGAAGTGTTTAGAAAGTATGTTCTTTGTAACAAATACTGTCAGGTTTGATGCCAAGAATAAAATGCTGATCTCGACTTACTGAAGTAAATCACTCAAATTCAATGAGTTGCAGAAGTTATTTCTAGACAGAGTTTGAACACAAACAGGCCATTTCATATGTATATGTATTTTAATTCCTTCAATTGGGCAAATTCAGTATTATCCCTTTCATCTGTTTTTACTCTCTTTTTGTCTGCAAAAAAAGAAAATTAGTGAAATGTAAAGTGCAACAATGTTATTCTAATGGAGGATCTCTAACTCAGGAATTAATTTTATGTGGTTTTTTCTCTTTTCTTGTTTGTTCCCTTCTAAGAAAGTATGCTTTTCAAACATGAATTCTGTTCTCTAGCATAATCGAAGACAGGGAAGAAGAAATTATGTCCCTTATCATTCAGCTTTGACTGTAATTAGTGACTTGTGTATTTCATATTTTTCAAAGTCACAAATTATTGTTTTGAAAAGGTGATGAAAGAACAGTTGCCAAGTCTTCTCAAATAACTCAGAATTGTTTAGCTTATAGTGATTTGGCTTTTGTAATTGAGCCTAAGCTTGTATCCTAAATTGAACCATTAGGAAGCTATTACTCATTTTAAGTGGACGACAGGCAACCCCATGGAAATGAGCATTTTCTCTGGCACATGCTGCAGTGGTAAATCCAGATTAGAGATGTTTTTGTTCCCTAACCTCATGGCTGGGAAAACACCTTTGGCTAAATAACAGAAGTGATAACTGCAAAGTTGTGAGAATTGGCAAGTATTTCTAGCTTTTACAGAAGCTATATAATAAAAGGTTTAAATAATTAAAATGTTTGTTATTTGCATACTAACCTCCCATTAAAATCCTAAATAACAGAACTCCTACCGTGAAGTACAGTTGCAATATGTCACTGTGGTTTTCAGAAGGCTTTTGTTTAGAATTTTTGTGTTGGTTCTTTGGGTTCTAACAGCAGCTGCCTCAGTTTTGGAAAGTGTACACGCCTTCCTCAAGCAGCCTAGGAAGTTTTTCCTACAATAGTAGCTAAATGAACTGAAATACTTTTGAGTTTTACTTAACATCAGATAGGGGGAAATTTAGGTCCAAGTCAAAAACATAATTCTGTAAGGAAGCATAAATAATGGTATGTGGAAGCAAGCATTTTCCACATAATGCTGAAAATGTTAGTGGTCTATTTCAATAATGGATGTATTTTGATAGTTAAGACTGCCTTACTTGAAGCTACGTGGAGACAGACCATTAGGTGGGTGGGACAAGCTCTCAATGATCAGAGAACTAAGTTCTAATTGTCTGCCTTTCTTATCCTTCTCTCTTTCCACTGCGAAACAGAAAGTTAAATATTAGTGCAGCTAGCTCTTATGTTACAGATGAAAAGGAAAAGTTAAAATGTCCTGTTTCAATGAATTAATTGTCCTCCGAGGTGTGTGGCAATCTCTTGTTTGCTTAAGAACATTACCACAAGGGCACAAAGGCTCACAGCCCCCTGCCTGGACTACAGGTTCACGTTAGAGCTGAGACATGGATCAAATTCTTTCTAGCAGCAGTTGATTATTACCCGGTTAGCTATAAATCTAAATACTTGCTTTTATCTCCTTTCTGTAGACATTTTAAAACAGATCTGGTTTAAATATTTACTCATGAAAAAATAAGTTTGTGAATTGCTAGAGGCAAAGTTGAAAGGATTCTATAATGAACAAGTAAAGAGAGTACTAGAGGCCAGGAGAATTGCTATCACCTTTGTGCAAACTTTACAGGGGGACACAATGACTTATGTGTGTTTTTAAAACGTCAGAAAATTAAATACACAATGATATAGTTATATTTTAATTTACTTAGTTCAGGTAAATAAACTGTAAATACCAATCTTATGTATAAGGTCAGCATCTAAACATTAGAAATGAAAGCATGTTTTTAAAATTGCAATTTATGCTCACTTTGTAAACCGAAGACATTTTTCTCACCTGAAGACATTTTTTTTTCCTCATCTGAATGTCAGAAAACAAATCCTTTGAACTGGGAATTAGACTGGAAACCCAGTCTATCAAAGATGTAAATTCTGAAATAGAAAGTAATATAGACTGTCCAAAAGTAGTGAAAAAGTGACATTGATATGGTTGACTGACTCTTTTTCCTTAGTACCAGTTTAGATTTGCAGAGTTCACTCTCCTGTCTGCTCAGGCCAGTGTTGTGCTTTCCCAGTGGTTATGCTCAAACTGTTACTGAAACTGCTCAGTAAAATAGATTGTGAATCTATCTGTGATAGAAAAAGAATTAAAATAACTCCCTTCTTAAGGTTATTTTTAAATCTAATGAGCTCATTAACCTCAAAACACTTGTGGTGGCAGAAGTTAAGGAGCGATGTGGGAATGGTTCAGGTAAGGAACAGATTTTCCAAAGATACCATTGCTTTCTTGGAACAACCATTATGTTTTCAGCTAGTCTGTCTTAGCAAATAAG
>VZTI01003650.1:342790-458709 GCA_013397865.1 Struthidea cinerea | reverse complement strand
GTCTTAGCAAAAAAACAAAAAAAAAAAAAAAAAGCCATTAGAAACCATACTACTTATCTTCTTTTTGTGATAAGAAAATGGCAGATTAAAATTAAAGCAGTGAATTATTATGTCAGCTATTCTTGCAAGTGGTTCCTGTTGTATTTTTCAACTCAAAATGCAGAAAAGCACCAGAGTCGCAAGAATCCTTTAGTTTCTGGACAGGCTTACTGCTAAGCAGAAGAGCCTGTGACATGGAACTTTTTTGAGATCTATTACAAAAATAGTTCCTATAACTTCCACATTACTCTTCCTTTCTGGATCAATCTAAAATCAGTGGTGTTCCCCTTTTATGTGCAAATTCAGTGTAGAATTTGTCTGTACAAACAGTTAAATTGGAATAAATTACGAGAGTCAAGGAAATGAGGAAATTAACACCTAGGCACAAGAGAGTATTTTACAGCCAAACGACTACCAAAAGAACAGACTTGTCCTTTTTTTTTTCCCCCCTAGTGACCACACTGCTATGTTTGTACAAATAATAATTTTTTATACCATACAAAATTGCACAGGTTGTCCAGCAAAAAACATTCTTCCTTCTCCAGGACTACTTCTGCTTGTCTTCATGGCATAGATCAAGGAGCATGGGAAGCTGGGGGAGGGACACCATTCCGTGTGGAGCTTGGGAAACTAGCCTCTACATGTTCCAGGAAATAAACACATTCTTTGCTTCAATGAAGCAGAAATGTTTCGTTGAATAAGTCACAGGAGTAGATATATCTGCAGTTTGATTGTACCATCATGTGCATTTGAAATAAACCGGCACTCAGGTCTAAAATTGCTACTTTTTTTTGCCATGAACCATTTCAGTTATAAAGAATGTCTCAAACTAGAAAATAAACAGTTTTTTACTAAGATGAGGAATAAAAGTAAACACTCTGGCTTGTTGAGACAAAATACATAAAGGAGATCATTAAATGTAAAAACATTACATTTTGATGAGGCATCCATATCCTACCTGCCCTAAATTTTGTTCCTTTAAGGAACTCCTATGTCATCTTGATTGCCTTAACTAAGATTGATCACAAAGCTCCCTTTAAAGTTTTCTTGTGTAGATTTTTTATTAGTTACTTTCTGTATGCTTATGGTATTGTTTTTTTCTGGGAGCAAAATGTAAGTGTCCTGGAGCTGTCTCACTCTTCAAATCTACAAGGTATGTTGTCTCACTAATGAAGAGTACTATTTAAGGGATTAAATCTGGTGTTATTTCCTTTTTCCTGGTGACAAAAGTAGATGGTGTAGGAAAAGTAAGATTTTGTATACATCATTAATGTAAACAAGTACATTAATAAGATTAGCATCTGTGGCTTTGTAAACTTTCATGTGCGTGTAACGGGTATTGGGGGTATGCAAGGACTAAACATCAGAAGAAAGAAGATAAAAAGCTAGAAATTGCAGTCTGCAGGGTTATAAGTTACATTGTTTTGTAAGGGGGGAGCTGGAAGCTTGTTGGCTACATGCATATTCTGTAAAATACTTTCACTAGTGGTAAAAGAGAAAAAAATCCTGCTGTCTCAGCTTTGCTGAAGCTTTATATATTATTTCATTAAACATAAATACAGCTTTTTAACTTGAGAGTAATTTTTGGATTACATTCAATTCCACATTAGTTCCACTGTTTATATAGTGGAATTTTAATTTATTTATGTCACTTTCTTCTTTCTGTTTACAGAATTTTGTGACTTTAAAGCTGTCAGACTCCAGATAATGTTTTTCCAGCAATTAAGTTTTTCTGTAATTTTTATTTGGTTGCTTTGTACAGTAAACTTGGAATTACTAATGTAAAGCAGCCTTTGAAGGCAGGCTGCTTACGTGCACATGAGGCAACTGGCATCTGAAAGTATATAGAAAATGAAATTATTCCTAATTATTTGGTTCTGTTCCAACATAAATCTCCTTCTTATTTCAGTATTTGTTCTGATTTGAGGTTATCTAACAGCATCTCTCATATTCCTCTTTACCATGTTGAACGCTGTGATAGAAAGCAGCTGGAATATTGTATAAACCTTTCACAAAAGTCATAAGTAGTGACAGCTAATTTAAGTACACATAATAGCATCATTAGCTTATAAATATCAATACTGTTTTATTACAGAGACATTACCTTCCCATTATTTCAAAACTGAAATGTACACTTTTGTAAAAATGTACTAAGTCAGTCTGATATTTTCCATATGTGACCTGATGGTAGAGTAACTTATCTTTAGGAAGCCTGAAACAAATTCCACAAGGTATTTCAGAGAGATGAGAATTGCTATTCATGTCTTACAAAGTTTTATTACAATTTTATTTCCTTCACACATCATAAAGAGAGTTAACCTAGAAAACCTAAATGTTTTCAATTCGTTGCCCTTGATAATTGAGATGCTTCTGACCCATTGGGGTTCATGTATAACTTAAACAGCTCCTTTTCATACTGTTCTGAATTTGCTTTATATGTTGGGCTCCTCTTCTAAAAAAGCTGCAAACAGAGGGCAGATTTTTCTTTATTTTAATGACAGAGGTGTTACCACTAAAATGAATATAAATAGTTCTGAAGCATTACTTAACAGAGAGGAAATTCAGATACATTGCACAGTTTAATCATGTTCTAAAACTTCACCAATTTACTCTCATCAACTTTCCTTGTGTGTACCTCTCATTTCTGTGCCTGTATGTATAGAAGTACTTCATTATGTAGCTTGTTACCACTCCCTATGTATTATGGTTAGTAGACAGAAATGTCAGAAGTGTTTCCCTTATTTCTATCCGCTATCCTGTCTACTCCTCTTCAAAAACAGCAACAACAAAACAACGACAACAAAAAAACCCAAAAAGCAAAACAAAAAACCCCAACCAAACAAAAAAAACAAACCAAATCAAACAAACCCAAGCCTAAACAAACCAAAGAACACCACAAATTTTCCATAGAAGAAAATTTAGCTTATAAATTGAAATGAAAGAATTGCAACTCCCAAACCCAACAGAATTTCTGTTAAGTAAGCCAAATGCTTTACCAAGGAATCAAGATTTGGAAGCTGAAGCTCTCAGGGCATCCAGTCAGTCTAAACTGTTAAACTCTTGTCCACTTTGTTGCACTATCCTTAAATGTTTTCTACCATTCTGTTTATTTTTTACAGTGGAAAATTCGTTTTATCAGAAAGATTTCAAATCACATCTAATACAGCTTAATTCTGCAAAACTGTAGGTGTGAGGGCTCTTCCAATGAATTGATTCACTTACTAGTAACTTCTGTAGAACAGTAATACTCAGTATAGCATGTCTGCTCTATTATGAAAGTCTACAGTAACCACAACTAATGAGCTTTTGAAATTTCTTGATCTTCTTTGAAGCTCTTATAATGACAGTAAGCAGGGTTCTTATTTTGTGCCTGCTACCTAAAATCTAACTTGTATTTCTTTGCATGGTGAAATTTTATTTCACTAAGTGTGTTTCAAGTAGCCCAGCTCAAGCTACAAACTGAAAGAACTAGGCTAGTAGTGAATGCTGTAGGAGTATCTTAGTATCGGTAACATTAGCCCTGTCAAGTATCTAGAGGTACGTAAGGCTTAAATATTCAAATAGACCCAAGATTCTGACTCCAAAATTGCATCACCAACTGTCCTGCTTGACAGCTACCTAATTGTGCAAACACTTAAAAGCCCAAAGAACCTACAGCAATTCGTTTGGTCTCCAGGAGTATTCCACTGATTCTGGGTCCAGGTGGCTTGGACACATTGCAGCTTTAGTTTAGGCCAGAAGTTTTGCGATTTACCTGCTTTGCCCTGACTGCTCTGGAAGGAAGTACTTATGCATGGACTGGGCTGGATGCTCTTAATAGGTGTATAATTGGAGAATATAGACCCCTTTTTTTAATCACTGCTGATCCAAGAGGTAATGGAATTGGAATTTAAGGAGGCACGTACAAACTTTTCTGTACCCTTCAGTGGTCATCCAAAGACTTTTGCAACACTGAGCAGTTATGTGCCCAGCTGGTGCTGAAGCCATCAGGATCTACAAGCTGATTGGTCTGTTTCTCATCTCTGAACAGGCTGTTCTGTGGTGCCTTCTAATGTCAAACTCAGCAGAGCAGGTTGGGATAATGTCTGGGAGTCCTTTTCTTGGTGACTTCTCTGAGTCCAGAATTCATCCCTTATCATGTGTACCGACTGTGTGTTGGCTCCCTGCCGTTACTTTTTGGTTCTTAAATCACAAGTATGTTCCTGTCATGGGCAGGTTCCCAGCATTGTGGATGCAGCCCAGGTGCTGCAGTGCTTGGCACTGCAGGGCCCGGGCCTGTTTGTGATCCTGGTTTCATGCCTTCTCAAATTAATAATTTGCAATACAGCTCAATGGCTCCAAGATGGCTTGTTGAGGTAATTACATTGTTCATAATTTTCACATTCTGACTGCAACCCAGTCATGGTTAAGTAATAGAGTCTAATTTACTACTCACAGCTTTTCAAAATGAGGGGAAAAGCGTATCTGCTATCTTTCCTGTTTGAATATCCTGATGAAAGTATACCAGTAAGACTGTTCTTTTCTTGAATAGAAATTGTTCAAATAGTTGAGGAACTGAGTTGTGTTTTTGAAGTAAAGTTCAAGCCATAAATTAGTGAATTTCCATTTAAATTATTATCTGACTAATCAACTCAACTTTCCTCCCTACTTCCTGCTTTATGTGTGTAAAGTACAGGTGACTGGGTCAGACTTTCTATTGCAATTATTCTGCTCTTTAATCTCAAATAATGGGCAGTCCTCTGTTTTGGTTGTCGCTACCTTTGTGTTATTAGATGCGTTGAGACTGACCAGCAAATCCTGAAGGAGGTCTGTTGATAACATCCCATGGAAACTTTGAAAGCTGTATATGACATTGTAAAGGCTCTGCAAAGGTTTAATGCATTGCTTCATGCACTATAATGAGTAATCCTCTACATCAGGGAATGAATCTGCACAAAACAATCACAGAAGACATTCTGCTGTGTTAATTGGTGTGGGTTTAGCCCCTTTTAATTCAGAAATGTATTGTCTTTTTGTCTTCCCTTCATTGTAATTGTATTTACACTTCTGAAATGCAAATATTTTCTGTGTAAAGATAAAATATCCTTGATACACAAATAAATATTTCTGTGGAGTATGCAAGACCAGGGTATGGTTCAGTAACAGAGTTTGCATTAGAAGTACAAAGCCAAACAAAATTTGGATTTTAATTCATATGTCTTGGTAGCATTTCTTTCTGGAGGCTTTAGAGAACTTGGTTTGAATCCCTGTTTTCTATGTGTCATTTTCCAAGCAAATTGTTAAAACTTTCCTTTAACTACAGATGGTAATTATAGTATGTGATTTTTCTTTTGACAAAACAGGGTTTGTTAGATTGATTTCACACAGGTCATTCTGTTTAGGGCTGTGTGAGGATAATTCCATAATTAGGATTGTGACACATTCTTCTGGATCAAAATATAGGTAGAAAGTTCCATAGTGAAGAGGTCTTATATGTGAAATCTGTCTGATTGGGCTGGTATTTAATAGAAGAAGGAAGACTAAACTGATACACCAACAGTGAAAATTATCCATGTTTCAGTAAATAAACATTGTAGATATTGTAAAATATTGTAACCTCACTTTGTCTTGGCAAAAGTAAAGGTTAGGTTTTTTATGCGGGTCTGAAAATAGTGCTCTTTGCTTTGATTGAAGAGCAATCACATTTCATGCAAAAGACTGCTGGTGCTAGTAAGTGATAAATAAGGAGGTAGAAAACTCATTTTTATCTTAACATGCCAATTAAGACATTTGTACTTTGTGAGGATACACAGTTCACTGTCTCTGTGATGTCGTCTGACTCAGATCACTGCTTCAGTTGCTAGCTAACTAGTGAAGGAATGCTGTAGCTCTTGCAAGAGAGGAAAAAGGCCAAACCAAAAAAACCTAGTTCTTTCCTAGTCCTTTCCTGCTGTTACTTTGTGCAGGCTTGTGATGTAACACAAAATTAATGCAGCCATAAGGTTTTATCTTCCAGAGTGGATGAGCCTGTGTCCCACACTTGTGCTGATTGTCTCTCACAGCCATTCCAGAGGTTATAAAAGGCTTTCTTGCTGACAGTCAAACATGGCCTGTCATTCTACATCACTCTCTTTTAAATTTTGAGTTAATAGCTGAATTGGCTTTGTTGATTGAACACCTATCAGAGCACTTGGTGCTTATTATTGAGCATGTGGATCATTTCTTTAATGCCTGAATCATACTAATCTCTGGATCTGTAGAAGAATTTTCCTTGCTGCCAGTTTAGTATTCTTTGGGGGAAATTGATTTTTCCTTCCTTGCCACAGAAGGCTAGATTTCTGAGAATAGGGAATCTGTCTTCCATTGCTTTTAATAATTTTGTATTTAAGTATGATGGATGTTGCCAGTGGGCCATAGGTGTGACAGTTGTCATTTTTGGCTGCTAAAAATGATTTCAGAAGTGTAAATTTAAGTGTTATTGCAAATTTTTAAAGATACGTGATAAGATTAGCATTGTGGAGTTTTTCAGTTTGCTTTCCTAGGTGAACACAGCGTATCCATACTGTTGTAATTTATCCCTTTTTAATCCTTTAGACGATGATGACTAATTTCTATCTGTGCTGACAGAATAACAGAGACTTCAGATGAAGAATTTTCTGATTTTACGAAAACAAATGAACTATGCAGAAAATATACAGAAAGGAAAATAATGGAAAACAAATAATAGTTTCTGGACCTCTTGAAACTGTTCATTTATTATGGTTAGGGGGAAAGAACAGAAAAATTTGAATACTAAATTTTGAAACTTTAAAAAAATCGTCTAATATAAAATCTAGATTAGTATTAGCAGTCCCTACTTCGTAAGGTGTTGGCAATATAAATATTAAATAATTTTCAGAGTGAGCAGATGTAATGCAAATGGCTTCCATAATACAGATGGAGATCATAGAATAAATTAGGAATATAAAATTTTTTTTTAACACTACTTGTTCGTAATCCCTGAAAATGTAATATATAAAATATATGTGGTCATAATCCAGTAAAACTTAAAGTAGATGAAGTTGATGTGATATTTGACCAAGCTGAATTGCACTGAAAGCCCTTTGCTGTCTAGTTTCAGCATGAGAATTGCACTGATTATATGTAACCCATTTTTACCTACTAAAGCATGTATTAATGTATTTGGAGAGAACACAGTATTCCAATTTATATCTCTTTGAAAATACATCCCTCGTTGCTTGCTAAAATATGATGGAAAGTGTGTATCTTAAAATGAAAGTAGAAATTTCGCATGTGATTTTTAAAATAAATGGAATCAAATTCCATGAATTCACATCACAAGCTCATGCAGCTGTAATAAGAGTTCACATAAGCAGTACCCATCTGGCATTCAGAAAGTTGTATCTGATCAGTTCAGGACAACATCTAGGGCATATATTGTATCTTTGTTCTAACTCATAGCTGGCAGCTCTATCTGCTAACCCCAGTGAAAGCTTCACCTGGAAATGCAAAACTACTTTTGAGCTTGCATATCCTTCCCCACAGATGTCTGAAGCCATGGAGATGTGTTTCTTTTATGATTCCTGTTAAATCAGGGAATGAATTATTGCATTAAGAGTAAAGTCAGGCAATGAATCCTCAAATATCCATTTCAAGATGGATAACATGTTTTGTATAACAAAAGAAAGCTAAGAATGACCAAAAATCTTAATTTTGCATGTTTTTGTGTAGTAAAAACTCACTTCATTACATTAAAAAAAAATCCTTAGTATAGAATGATGAAGTAATCACTGTATTCACTGTATTCTAGCTTGTTCATCTAAAATATGAACAAGCAGTTTACAAGCATATTTAGTTTTGTTTCTTGACACTGTTAAGTACAGTTAGAAAATTAAATTCTCAACTGCAGAGTATGAGAATTTCAATGTGTTTTTTCAAAGCAGCTTACCATACTTTAGTTTCTAGTAGTAACTTGTGCAACCTTTCATCTTATGAGTCAATCCTATAATTAGTATCCTTCTTTGCCAGAGGCATACTGCATGTTTGTTTTAGGTACAGAATGTCTGCAAGAAATTTAACTTAATCATTACTTTTTAATGTTAGAGCTGGTTAGCTCAATTACACTAGATTAAAGTGAACTTGAAATTCCTGAGTTACAGAGAAGGGACTAATCTGTGACCTCTAGTGAATAAGTACTATTTCCTATGTTTTTTTCTTATGTGCACTTACTAAGTGGGTAGCCCTTCAGCCCAGGCTTGCAGTGCCTATAAGCAATTATCTGTTTTCTGTATGGAGTGGATTTGCAAGGTTCTTATTTAACTTGGCCATTAGGTTATTCAAAATTGTTCCAGGATTGCATGCATTGCAGTAAAGCTGCAAAATGTTTTTGTCAGTAAATTTTTACTTTATTGTTTTTAGGGGCAATCTGAAAAAAATAAGCAGTGGTTACAGCTATTCAGTGCTTTTTAAACAACTTCTAATAACAGCAGCATTAGACTGTTTTAAATATATTAATTTAAGAACGTGCTTTTAAGCTGCATTCAGACTGAAAATACTGGTTCAATCTTATCTCTAAAAATCACACAGGTAATTATGGGAATGGTTGCATTAGCACCACTTCAGCAGCATTGTGTTTTGGTACCTCTGGTATAAATCCATGCTGACTGCTATGACTTTGGGTACAGAGTCCAAGCTATGGCTGGCATGTGAATATAAAACACTGCTAAACAAAGGCACAGTATGCTGGGGTTTTTATTCTACTTAGTGTTGGTAGGTACTATTTAACTCGATGATCTTAAAGGTCTTTTTTGACTCTTAAGACTTCTAAGGATTCTATGACTCTAAGTTGCTCGGCTACAAAATACTTAGGCTGTGTTCCACTTAAATTTCTTCTTTTTAAGAAAATACAGTGGAAAACGTGGAATCCATCTGGGCTCAAACTTTCCATACTGCCAACCCTCTATTAAGAAAATCATTGTCAAGCAAAAGAACACTGAAATACCACACCAGAGGAGTGGAATTACCTGGAGGACTGGAATGTATTGGAAGTAGGATAAAATGCAATAGCCTTAAAACAAGAGTTGTGTGCTGAGGACCTTAGCAGTAATGGTTCATTGTAAACCAACACCTCATGAGCTGGAAGCAGCCTTATAGAAGAAAGCCCTAATGTTCCTAGAGATCACTTATATCCTTCAAATTTTTGTCCTCTACTTTGCTCACCTTTAATCCATTTGGTGATAGACCTCACACATTCTCACTCTTACCAATTCACTTGTGCTAAAGCAGTGTACTGCCAAACTCCTCTTTTACAAAGGTCATAGAGGAATCTCACATGTTATTTTGGGCAGTGACGTGCCTTTGAGCTATAGCCTGTGACTGTTTCCTAAAAACATGAGCTCTTTGTTAGAGCTTTCTTAACTAAAGGGTTGTGTCTGCCAGTTTTAGTAAAGTTTCCTTTCAGCCCAGTGGTATGATTCTATGTGCATATTACTGGATGTAACTTATAGTTACCCTGTCTGCATGTGGAAATTTAAGATGGGATTAATGCACCCTAATTTGGGCATATAAAAGTTAATGCTTAGTACTGAAGTTGTCAGCCCAAAGTCCCAATCATGGGTGAGAATTAGGTACCTCAAGAGTTCAGGCAAGCCAGATAAGGTAAGCTTCAGTGACTAACACTAAGCAGTCTTTCAAGCCTTTTCAGAATAATTGCTTCTCAGGAGATTCTGTTCCTGGCTTTGTTTTAGAAAGAGAGCCTAAGGTGACTAGCTCTGACGTTGTCTTCAGACCTTCAGACTTCTATAGTTATGATTTCACCTAGATGCCAATATCAGGTTATATGAAAACTGCAATTCAACATTGAATAATTGTATCTGACTCCCTAAAACCTGATCTTACTCTTTCTTCTTTTTAATTAATTTTAAGGAGGAAAATGACTTTTTAGTGTAGATTTTTTTTCCACTCCTGCTATATAAATTTAGAAAAATATGTTTCTTACTTTTTGATGAAATGTCTCTTACAAACCAAAGCCCATATTCTAAGAGAACTTGCTAAGGTTAGAATATGCCAGAATTGAGGCCTGCAACCATAATGAGATTCCCTCATGTATATTTATTCTAATACAGGTTGTATTTACATTGCTGCGTATTATTTCCCACTGGGCCTTTGTTCATTTAAAGCACAGGTTAGGCAAAACCTATAATATTATGTCTCGCTTTATTTGCTACACACTATTTTATATTCTATGCAGAATGTGAGGTATTAAATACTGCTGGACTTTTCTGGGGTTCTGCCACTGTACAGAAGTTATTACAAATTTTGCAATTGTGACTGACTTTTATCTTTTCAGTGGAAGTGGTGTAAAATGTTTAACATCTGTTAGCAAACTGAAACAGAGGAAGTCAAAGGCACCCCAAAACCTTTCATTGCTTCTTGACAAAACCAGAGTAGGATGCCACCTTCTTGTCTGTGGATGTGTATAATGGCTACATCTGTGAGCTGGTGATCTTAAGTTCACTCTGTATTCAGTGGAGAGATCAAGGGTGGTGTTTAAAACAAATCAGACTAATTACACCCTAAAAGAGCCTTTCTCCTACCCACCTGCCCCCCCAGCCCTCCCCATCCCCTGTAGAGAAAGTTCAGGTAATTCCCTCCAAAGCAGATCTTTGCTTTGGTCAGATGAATCTCACTTATAGAGCTTGACTTTTCAAAGATAACCTTTCAAAATATCTTCTGTATTCTATGGCTGGTTTCTACTGACTTCTGTTAAAAAGGGGAGATGCTATGTTTCAGATTAAGTAATATAATGAAGCAATCATCTTGTATATAGCAGCCTTTTGTTCTCCATAACTTGACTTTATCCCCCAACCTTTAAGTGGTGAATTAATAACTGCTTTTCATAAGCTATTATTATTTCTGATGTCAAAGCTACAGCTTTTTCACGTGTAATACAGTTTGCATGTGCATGCACACTGATGCACTGTAGGTAACTTCTTTGCAGTAAATCACAACATTTATGACCTCTGTAGTAATACAATAAGCATGACCAACTTCTAAAGGTGTTAACCTCTATGTTACAGAGTTTTGAAAATTTATATTCAGTCCCATGTATTTCATATTACTTACCCCCCAAAAAAGTGTCTTTAAAAGAAAACAGATTGCAAAGTTAAAACCTCAAAAATTACTAGTAGTGTTGTTTATGCAACTCTTAACCTTAATTCAGAATTTAGTTCAGCTTAGTGGAGTGTATTATGAAACTGTCTTAATTACATAAACATAGTTTTTGTTTTCCCTAGTGCAGACTTATTTCTCCCCCCAACATGTGCCTTGTGTGCACATGTGTGTGGAGAATTTAAGGTACCTTAGTGATACTTAATCATAAACAGGAGAAACATAAGTGCTGAGCAAACCTAAGTCTAGTTTATTTAATTTTGTTCCAGTCTACATATCACGTGCCTGTCCGCCGTGCGAAGAGGGACCCTTACTGCCAAAGTTTACAACTGGGCAAATTCAAATGGAGAGAAGAAACAAGCTTTTACCAAGCTCAGCTTCTAGCCTAGTGGCTAAAACAATCTCCATGAAGGTGGTAGAAGAGTCTTCATTTCATACTTCTTGGCAAAGGGCTCTTAAGCTTTCTCAGAAGGCAGAAACCCCATCATTAGCTCCTCTTTCAAGAGTAACATCTGAAAGGTGTTATAAGCCATGCTTGTGATTTCTCTCTCTTAATTTAATTTTAAAATAAGATCATAGATTTTTGTTCTCCATCGTTTTAAGAGAAGGTGGAAGCTCCTCTCTGAGTAATTTATGGGAAGAGCAAAGTATATTATCCTTCTCCAGGTTTCTATATCTGTGGGCTGAGCATGGTGACATAAGGAACTGTGTTACTCATATGACAGGTATTTCAGATTCTATTCTGTATTTAACATTTCTTCACAATGTATAGGAAGTATGTGACCTAATACAGGCCTCTGGCTTCCCAGATAGATTTGGAATTTAAAATTACAGATTTTAGAGCTTAACTTTTGCATGCTTAAGCCTTGTCCCTTTGTCACTCTTCAGAATGGATATCAAAATACAATGGCATCAATATTTTATGTGTATTGATTTTTAGATTACTCTGAATTATCTGAAATCTGAAAGTTGTGGGTCTTCTGTATTTTATTTTTCATATATTCTCTCAATTTGGAAATAACCTTTTTAAAATTTAATGTAATAAGTTGTCCAGTGTTGAACACACATGCATACACACATGTATTTCCAGATCTCTGTGAGTACTGATTTTTTATTAGTCATGACTTATAAGTAGGCTCCTTCTGCATGGGATTTCTAATACTTGGAAGAATTTCCTTAGCATTTATATTTTTCATATTCAGTAACAAAAAATATTAGTACATTACAGAGAGTTTGAAGAGTAAAGATGTCTCTAACTATCAGGATTTCATTTTCCTTTCTCGGTTATTTCAGATTTTAATTGTAGGCCAGGAGGCAACAAGGGAAAGGTACTAAAATTTTATTGAATTTTCTAGTAGATGCTGGAACATCTAGCTGTCTGGACTAAATGAGTTATTTGGCCAATTCAAAAAGTTGCTTTTTGAGCAAAATAAGGAAATTATTCCTGCACCTAATTTGATATTCAAATATAGTAGTTTTTCTTAATGTATCACTTACTGACCTATTTTTTTATTTGAATACACAATCACTATTTTCTAAAGCTTTAGAAACTTTGTGAATGAAATTTATCACAGTATACTCTGTTATTCTGATGACAGAACAGCTTGCAAACAGAAGTGAGGTAGCTGCGTACTGTTACCTTTACAAAGCATTTTTAAAGCAAGGAAAAAGCTACAGTTCTTGAAAAGGTATTGCATAGACTATTAGTGATGTTTATTGAAATTTGTGTCAACAAACTTAGGACACAGGCTTGCAATCATTATGAAATCTTTTGCTTTACTCCCTGGGTGTTACCACAGCTGAACCAGGACAAGGAGAGAAATAATTGAGATAGAAAGTGAAGTGTTAGAAATCACTTCTCATTGAATCAGAGAGAGACAAAAACTCTTTTATGACTGATTTACGTGTCATTTCTTGCTTTACTGGGATTTATAAAAATAAATACATAGATGTATATGGACGAGCATATATATTCCCTGCCTAGGGGCAGTTCAGCTACTCTACCAGCCCTCAGTCATGGTCACAGGATAGAGCTTTCCACACTGTCATGTTTCAATCTACTGAAAGCCAATCCATGCACCAATCTACAACCTCATCACACAGCACCTGTAAAAGCTTGTTTGAACCTTTTGGAACAGATCTGTAACTTGTATGCATGGGATTCACAATGTTCAGTTGCACTTTTTATTTATGAAAGGGGTTGGCTAAAGAGACAACCTTCAGACATGAAGGATATTATTCTTCTATTTACATGCATGCCATTGTCATTTAACTAGTGAATAATACAGGTAGATTCTGAAGGGTACATGGCCCCCCTCTCCTCCCTTAGCAAATGGGTAATGGCAGTAGCTGTCCTCCTGAACATGGTTTGCTTTTCAGCAATGCAGACGACTCCTCTGCTTATGTGGGCAATGTCTTGTTAAAGTGTTTTGGGACTGAGAGTGATAGAGTGTGTATACAGAGACTGAATAGAGCAGGAACTGTCATAAACAGACTGAATTGACTCAAATACTGCACAGGGATGTTTTTGTTCTCTAACTGGGTAGTCCTAAACATTAAATGGGACCGCACACACAGAATACAAAGCAGATACTTTCTGCTTTCATTTTCTGTTGAAAACATAAAACATCTTTCATAGCCTGTGTGGGATGGATGCATTCTATAGTCGGATTTGAACAAGAGAATAGCCTAAAATAGCATGTTCTATTTCGCAAAACATGTCTGGCAAAGAATGTGGTTAAAAGTACAAGTTAGAGGTGATGTAAGAAAATAGATTTTCTGCTGTATCTAGCAATATCATAAGCTTTGTGGGACATTAACACATGAAAACATCTAAAAAAGAGTTGTGTTTTCAAGAAGATAGATGTTGCCCACCCTCAGCTGTCAGATGTGTGAAGCTGGCTTCTAGAAGCAAAAGTCAGAAAGGTGCCGGTTGCCAACACCACAGTCATTAACAGCAACATAGTCTTGGTGCTATTGGATCACGCTAGGTGTTTCCAGTTTCTGGAGGAGAGATGTGTCTTTTCATATTAATAACCAGTTATGTTATGCTGAGGACTAGAATATGTAGTTCAGCGGTGACACAGAATTTATCCCACTTCCTCTGACTTTTTTTTGCTTACTTGTCGCAGTACGGTGCTGGATGGTAAAGTGGCGCGACCTTCCCAAAAGCGTCTCCTTGTGAAGCTGCTCAGCACGGCCACCACACACACACACTGGATAGCTAAGGATGAACCGACGACAAGGAAGGCAGGAAGGGTCTCCCTATGGGGTACCACGGGGGAGGTTTATTCCAGCCATGCACGTCAAGGATTCCAGGGACAAAGACAAGTAACATGGGAAGGACCAGGTTTATATGTGGGAGCAGAGCGAGCATCAGGGACCAATGATCTGAGGGCACAGGGGCGGTACTCAGGCAGGACTAGGGAATGGGAGCCAATGGGGAAGCTCTGGGGGAGTGGCGAGGGACAAGGGCCAAAGAGGGGGACATGGAGTGGAGAACCTTCTAGGGCAGGGACATATAAGGTCACAAGGGGCGGGGAGGCCAACGGGCCAGCTGGGGAAGGAGAACTGGGGTACATTAACATAACAGAACAATGCATCCTGGGGGAAGCCTCTTTTGTCACCCTAACCTGGGGAGGATCTCTTGGTATTAGGGACTGTCCCACCAGTGGACTCTCTTTGTCCCTTGTACCACAGGCCCACCAGCCACCACACTTACTCTCAGGTTTTTTCAGGTAATTTGAGGGTAGCAGTGATCTGAGGCATTACTCTCTTGGAGTGGTATTTTCACATGGCTAGACAGTTCTCCAAGTTGAGAGTTTTATGTATGAAACAATGTTACTTTTGTGCCCATATAGTGGATCAATTTAGATCTTGGTAATACCAAGATTTCACATCTCTGAATTGCTAAAAGAAAAATGTGTTGCAGAGGTTGGCTATGCCTTACAGACATTGAGATATGTATCCAGTACTGTGGAATTGATACATATTTTAAATTCACATACACAGTGCAATTGTTCTACCATTTTAAACATAAAAGGCTGTCAGCAGCTGGAGTTTGTGAAAATACACAGTGCAAGAGAAATGGTCTTGGAAATGAATAAATCAAATTTCAAAGATTTTTATTTATAAGCATGTTTCTCAGGATTTCCAAACAATGGATAAATACTTGAATAGTCATTTTCTCCCCTAGGGCTTTTTGGTACATTTATTAAAAAAATAACTAAACCAGCAAAATAAACCAAACCAAAACGAAACAAAAAAAAAGTTGTGGGCCATTAACTAAAGGCTTTAAAGTCTGCACTTGGAGCACATTTGAAAAATGTGGTTTGACATGATGAACTTTTGGGTGTAGGCCGTGCACACAAAGGGCTGTCCTTTTACAGATGTTGGAAGACACTGTCCCCACTGTTTACCACAGTCTCCAACAGTAATGTTTAATAAAGCTGCTTACCTCCTACTTGAAAGATCAGGAGAAGGGAGCCAATCTGCTGCTTCATACAGACTCAAAGATACATTCAGGGTTACATTTATGTTAATGCTCAGTATTATATAAAACATAAGTATTTTATCTATATACAAATCTCATGCATGTAGTATCTGAATTGTCTATATATATAATACATCCTTTTGCTTGTCTGGGGTTAGGTAAACATACTGCCTTCTTACTTTTAAATTAATATAAACATCTTCAAATTTGGGGTTTTTTTTTCAAAATGAAGGAATTTCAAAGTAAGCCGCATTGCCTTACATTGGCTTGCCTTTTCTGTGGATCAAGCACACATAGAGATAGCCACTGCAGTTCAGCTGACAGGCAGTAACTTGTTAAATTACATAACTTGAGGGTATGTCTGAGCCCTTAATTCTTGTCAAATTAAGGTTGATACCACTGAGTTGGGCCATTCAACATAAAGGTAACGGGCAAACAGTTTTTCTAATAGGCTCCTGTCCCGTGTCAACCAGGAATACCCATATTCCAGGAATTAGTAACATTTTAACCTTTGCATCTTACTTTCAATCCTGATTGTAACAGATGGCACTCTGTCCAATGTTACCATGTTACTGCTTTCTAAGTGCAGTTTGGATTAGTTTGCTATTCTGAGTAAACTGTCTTTAGGTTAGCATAGACTTGATGTGTTGAGAAAGAAACCCAAACATAATATTCCATGTTTTATTCTCCTCAACTTTAGTAATTATTATGTATTTCCTGTATGCATGGAAGAAACATACAATGTTGCAAGTTCTGTTTTCACATGGTTGATCTACCACAAAAAGCTTTCTTTTAGGTTTGCTGATTCCAGTAGCGACTGTAATTAATCATGGTTCTGGAAAAAAAAAAATGGAGAAAATAAACATGAAATAAGTGACAAAGGAAGTATTTTTACATTTTGCCCTGTCTCTTGTTGTTTGGTATAATAGGCCAAAAATTCAGCTTTTCTGTTTATTGGCAGAAATTTTAGTGATGCAGCTGGGATTCATATGTTCCGTATTAGCTGAGTTACTGCTGTTTAACTGTCTTGGATTAACAGAAACTTTACTTGCTTTTAAGGACCACACCTTTGCATACACTGCCATTATAATGTAATATTGGGTAATTAAGGGAAGAATGTGTACTTAGGCTTACTGCTCAGAATTATGCAGGATACAGTTTGATATTTTGGGTAATTCTTCTTCAACATTACCACATATTCAGAATATGTTAGAACTAAGACTTAAAAAAGGAAATCAATTTCTTAAATAAAATGTGGATAATATGCACATGCTTCCCAGAATCAGAAAACAGTGTGCACCTCCTCCCTCTTTTCTGAATGTATCACATTCAGTGTTCAGTTCACAAAGTGTTTAATTACATATTTAAATTTAATCATGTAATCATCTAATAGATGTAAGTACAAGTTTAAATTTAAAATGCAACTCCTCGCTTTACTGAAGTGGGACCATGAAGTCTGTGAAAAGAAAGAGTTTATGAAAATGCGTACATGTCTGAGTAACACTGAAAGCAGAGTTCAGCAATGCCCAACGGGCCACTTCTACAATAGCAATCCACTTCTGAAATGTTGGTCTCTGCAGGGAAGATCACTATCATTATAATTAGAGCTAGACTACAATGGGCTGCTCATAGTAACTATTCCAAAAAGTTCTTTGAAGGTGAAGATGAGTGGTAGGCATTCTTAGGAATAGAAAATTGCTTTCTCAAGTGAAAAAAAATCAACCAAATAAAACAAATCTTAAATAACTAGATGGCTAAAAAAATTTTAAATCTTGCCATCCCTATTTAAAATGAAATCACTGTATTTCCAGTTTGAATATTGCTGATGGGCATTAAAGAAATATATAATTTATATTTTCCTAGAATACATAATATGTAAGCATACTTGAAAATACATGTATTTTGTGAGCAAATGAAGAGAGACAAAAATATAGAAGCTTTACCTCCTTTGCTCTTTCTTTTTTGCCCTTCAAAATTGGCCATTCTTTTTTCTGCAAATTATGAAGTCCTAATTACTAAGAACTGTTTTGTTCTCTTCTGTACATTAATACAAATAGGTATATTGATATGAAAAATATTTGAAGATGTTCTGATGAGTTTTTTATTGTCTGGTTTTTAAATACTTGTCCAGTCTGTCTTTAACCTTCTAAAGACTAGATCAAGCAGTTGACTAAAATTGAAAACCTGATACCAAAGCAGAGTCTGATCTTCACACTGAAGCCAGCACACGTTGCTATATAGACAGGCTTTTATATAGATTTACTGCTTCTCACAGATGCCCTGGAACTTCATGCAGAAATTTCTTCGGTCTGCTAGAACTATAAACTTAAAACTACAGCAGCAAGAATCCTAATAACTGAGTAAAAAGCTTTCTCTGTGGAAGACTGAGGTGCTCCTGCCAAGAGCAGGAGCAAGGTATGACAAAAAGATTATGACATTTTCTTTAAAATTAACATTGAAGATTTGGAAAAGAGGCCATAGAACTTAGTTCTGTGATTAATAGTAATTATGGAAGAACAGGAGGAGATGGATAGGTAATAACTATGTAAGAGAGAATGTATCTGTGCCAGTGGTCAGTCAGTCTCAGAGTTATTGAAGTGTGTCCTGATGTTCAGAGGGAACCTCCTGTGTTTGAGTTTGTGTCCATCACCTCTGGTCTGAGAAAAGAGCCTGGCTCTGTCCTCTATGCACACTCTCTCCAAGGATTTCTACAAATTGATGTGGTTCCCCTGAGCCTTTTCCGGCCCAAGCCATCCCAGCTCTCTCAAACTTTGATCATAGGAGAGAGAATCTCCAGTTCCTCAGTCATTTTGTGTCTCTCTGTTGTACTTTCTCCAGTTGCTGCACTCTGTGCATTTAGGAAGTCAAAAGCATATAAAAAAGATCTGCTATAAATTTGCTCTTCGGATTTTGATGTGACAGTGGAACATAATAGTACAAATTGAAGGTAAATGGAAATATTTAAGCAGATGTAAATGTGGTAACACTTGTTTCTCTTCATGCTGAAATCAGGAAATGAGCAACTAAACTTTCTTTCTTCTGTATAATGGCCCCACGATCTGATCTCTCCACCTTTTTATATTACCGCATTTACTAGCAACTACATGATACTGTAAGCCACAGAAACCGTTTTTATTTAATACGTTTGGTGGGTTATTTCTTTAATTTTCTGGATTCTTTATCTCATAGAAGTTAGTGTTTTCTTTGGCATTAGGTGGTCTAAAGACTTAGAATTAAGTTGATTTTTCAAAATGCCTAGGTTTTGTCAATCTAGGCGTTATAACAAAGTGATATGGTATCACAAACCCTTCAGTGCCCATGTTTGATGTGTGTAGAGGAAATACCATAATTATTGCAGAAAATTCCTGAGTAATACAATTCCACTGATTGCATTAACTAAGCTAGGAAGTTCACTCCTACCATTATGAAATTGCAGTAACGATATTGAACAATTGTATTTGTGTACAATCTGATTAGAGGTTTTAATATACTCTGGCAGACATTTATTTCACAATTTAAACTTACTACTGCATGGACCACTTCTTAGGATATTATAATCTTTAGGTTTTAACCAAATATCTTCTGGAGTAAATAGGCGCATTAACTTATTTTTGTAAGTTAGTAAAATACAGTTTGTGGTTTCTTAAAAATTTGCTGCCATAGAAACACTCTGTGTTTTATTCCTTTTTCTCATTGAATTTAGGAGGACTTCAAAGTGGATTGAAATAGGCAAGCTGTCAAAATTCATAAGTTGTTTAAAAGATAATTTAATTCTAAAATACATAATTTAAGATAGTTTCAACAATTGTAGTTAAAGTTTGGATCCTTTAAAAATATTTTTCACTTTCCACCTAAAGGTAACATTTGTCAAAGCTAGAAACATCGCTTAAGTCTTTACTAATATTGGTATACAGTCAATTTGTTGAATGTTGACTAGAGGGATTATCTAGTATTAAAAGAAAAATCACTGAAGAAAAAAAGTTGTCAGAGTTGAAATCCTAGGTTTGATCTTGGAAATGACCATGGTGTCATGACATATGCAACAAAGCAGGATCATAATTTTGACAGCATTTGAACTTCTGGGGGTGTCTCAGTGCCCAGAAAGTTTCCCTAAGGGAAGTTCATGTATTTGTGACTCCCTCTAGTGGGTCACTCTCTCAACTATACACTAGGAAATGTTCTCCATATTAAATTCATGTGACATTAAACATTCAGATGTCTTTGTTTTCATGGTGAGGATCTGATTCCATTCTCACGGGCAGTCTGAATGTGTCTTTGTGCATCTCCACTCATTATCACATATTTTGCAATATATCTTTTCTAGGATTTTGTTTCATACTGAGGTTGCTGGTAATCATATCTATTTATATGTGCAATTAATGTTAATCCAGTAGCAGATGAAACATTCTCTTTTCTTCTGGGCCACAAACTTTCTCTGTTTCCCAGATTTTCATTTACATGACTATATTCTGGAAATGTCTGCAGTTTGCCTTAATTATTATTTAATTATATTTCAGGTACCACCAAGGTAAATCTTGTGAAGATCCCTTCAACTGCTTCCAGTCCTCGAGACACTGCTCTGGCAGCTGTTATCTGCAGTGCACTTGCAACAGTGCTCTTGGCTCTTCTCATCCTTTGCGTTATCTATTGCAAGAGGCAGTTCATGGAGAAGAAACCAAGCTGTGAGTTTCCAATTATTACTGTTTCTTTGTAATACTTACAGGGTGGTATTAGTTTGGCAGATCTCTCTGTAGGTAAATAAATGAAATGCCTACATTATTCAAGCAAATTTAGCATAGAGATGGGCAATGTAGCAGAGCCCAGGACTCCATCCAAGCTTGCCAGCCCAGTGTGGAAGTTCCAGCTGCTACTGGGAAAATGCTGTGTAAATGCCCAGAAATACTCCAATTGCATCAATTGCATGCCGTACTCTGCTAGATGCTGCACTGATACATTTGAACCATTCATGATCCAAGATCGGACATTACAGAGTTGCAAAGTCAGTGTGGAAATACCACTTTGAAAGATCTGTGCTATCATGAAACACAGATTAGGTCATCAAGATAATGAATGTGGCCAGTGTAGATGAGAGATTTGTCCTTAAGAGTTTTGGTTTTATGGGCATATTCAAGATGAATTAAATGCCTAAGAAAGACTTGTAAATTTCTTTTAAATCTGTAACAGTTCATCAATGTAATTTGTTTATAATAAACATTTTTCTGCCTCTTAATTTAAATTAAGAAAGAAAAAAGTGACAAGCACTCTAGTTCCCATTTATTGTTTTATAAAACTTTTATTAAAATATGTTTATAGCATCTAATGAACCCTGGATGCCAAACGAGAATAATATCTAGGATGAGTTGATGTCATTGCTGCTTTCAACACAAGCAGAAATAAAAAGGTTTAGAGAGGCATTGTTAGAATTGTTCCTAACCTAGAATTTGCTTTACAATGTGAGTTTTGAGAAATTCTGACACAGTGAATTCAAATTTCATTTAGGGAAGTGTAGTAACTCGTTTGCCTTGGCCTACAATTATAGAGATTAAAGGAAGTCTGCTATTAATATAAAGCTCTTTAAGAGAATATAAACAAAATCTCAGTGGCTGAAAGCTGACTCTGGAAAACTTCAGATGGGGATCACTGAGAATCATTAAACACTGCAATATATGTAACAGTGAATAAGATATACTCTCAAATAATCCAAATGAGAGCAGCTGTCTTCTGAGAAGAGGCTGTAGTTGAACCAGCTGTTCAAGGGTTTGTTTCAAAATCTGTGGTTTACGTTATAGGAAGCCACAGGGAGTGTGGATCTTTCAACTGGAAAATGTATGGACATACTTTATAGCATGACAGTTACACATCCTGTGAAGATAGAAGGCTCTGAGCAGGAAAAAGGGTAGCACTAACAGATTTTTATTCACTTTGTTCAAAGGGTCTTTGAGATCTCAAGACATTCACTACAATGGCTCTGAATTATCATGTTTTGATAGACCGCGGCTAAATGAATATGAGCACAGAACGTGTTGCCAGTGCCAAAGAAGTACATCACAGACCTGTGGTATGTTAGGTCTACCGAAAGGTGACTTTGTTTTATCTAACAATTAAGTTGTGACAATTAAATTTAACTGCAGAGCTAATACTGTCAAACTACCCTTTGTCCTAGGCTAATTTCTTAATAAGTAGAAAGGATTTTTAAGTAGCTATTTGGGGGGTTTTGTTTTTTCCTGTATTCATTTCAGTGACTTCAATTGGAAAAAAACCATGAAAATGTCTATCTCATTTCTTTCTGTTAAAAATAGCACTGCGTCTGTCTTTGAGACTTAAATTAGTGTGAAAGCTTCACCAAAGATTATCTAAGAACATGGTATGAATGCTAAAGGACATTAACAACCTGGACAATTCAAATACTTGCCATTTTGTGAAGTCGTATCAGAACAGACGCAGTTACGATATTAAGCAATACGTAATTTAACACAAAAGCACAGGCTTAAATATCATCCTGATAGCTTAACTCAGAATGCTTCCACTTACATGTATTCAACTGAGAAGAAAATTAATTTAAAAAAATAGATACTCATGACTGGCTTCTATATTACTCCTGGAGAAAGGACTTGGCTTTTATAAATAATTCAATTCTAAAGGAATAAAGAAGCTGGTTTTACCGCAAGAAATCTCTTTCCTCAATCCATGTATTATAATGTAGCTGGCAAACTAATGCTCAAGTTTGAAAAAGAACAGAGGTTAAGTTTATACAGAGCTTTGACAGTTTTAACACTATTAAATTAATTTTCATTCCTTAGGACCAGTTCACTTGATTCCCTCACTGTGCTGTGATGAAACCTGTAGCATGGAGCACAGCAGTCACAGCTGTGCCTTCCACTCACAGACCACGCTTAATGAAAGGTAACTTAGTTTTACAAATGTGTATTAAACATGAAGGTTTTTTTAATGCAATCAAATTAATATTTATACAGAGACAACAGCTGTTTGAAGTGGAATGAGGGATTTTGATGAACTGTAGCCATATCATCCCATGTTGTGCAAGAACAGGTTTATGGTGAAAAAATTAAGTATTACTTAGTAAATGCTGACTTGATATGTGGGTTTCTCTGAAGAAGTGGCTTCTCTGACAAGCAGATAATTGTCCTTTTACTCTGTGGTACCTTAGAGGCTTTGGTCACCCTGTCTTCTGCTAATGGTTAGCAAGTTGCTGCATAAACCTGTGAATCTGGGGGGACTGAGGTACAGTTTACGAGTGGCATGAAGATTTTTTTTTTTAGGAACTTTTTAGGACTGCAAGATTTGAAATAGCTATTATTTCTGAATTTCTAGCAGATTTTAACCTTTATTTTCTCCTGATCAGCTAAGTGCAGTAGTAGAGTAGTTATTTTTACAGCAAGGCCATGAGCTAAATATATCAAATTTATGGTGTCCTTCAGAGTTTCCTGGTTACAGATTTTAACACAGGATGTATTTATTTCTTTTAGCTAGGATAATTTTCCATATAAGGTTTAAATTGGCTTGAGCTGTTTTGTTCTTATGGCCACATGTAACTAAAAATGTAGAGGCAGCTTCTTCGTAAGTATTGTTTGTGCAAGGTGACTTAGTGACCTAAGCACAAATATCTAAGTTTTCTCTAACAACTTGTTTAAATGCCGACAAGCTTGAGTCACCCTTGTATACCACTGAGGCTGACAAATTGAGAGTTTTGTACTTTTTGAGGAATCTTTTGGTTAAGGCTTTAAAAATAACTGTAATATCCATGCTATGTGGACATCAAAGATCCTGTGGTTCCTTCCAGTAGAAATGGAGTTTGTGCCAATTTCCTTTGCCAGAATAATGTATTTCCTTCAATTGTGGTGCAATGTCCTGACTTTTGGCCTCATCTCTGAAAATGCTTTGTGTGTTTATCAAAGCCATTAAAGCATCATGTTTTGGAAATGAGTAAGGCTACTTAAAATCTGTTACAGGCATGTTAATGTGGGATGAGTTTTGTCACACTGCATGTCAGACTTAATATAGCCTTTGCATTTTTATAAATCTGTAGACAGTTTTTGGAAATAAATTACACTGTTATAACTTTCTGGTTTTTTTAATACTTATTTTGGTGTATATATAGTGAAAAACACTACTGGACTTCTAACAGTGTTTGGCACATGTCACTATTATCATGCACTTCAAATATACTTGAGGTAGATAATATTGAGTTTCCACTTCTACTTTCTTCCATTTTCCATAAAATAAAAATAATGCTTGCCCTTCTTTAATATTATGTTCTTTCCATGTGAAAGAGAATAGGAGAAAAACTTTTCACATTTTGAGGGCTGGACAGAACAAAATGGAAAATCTAAAGTGAATGCATTGTCAGGTTTAAAGCAAACACAAAGTTTCAAGCAGTCTTGTTGCCTGTTCCATTCTCCCAGTCTGAAGCCACTTTACTTCTTTTACTTCTATTAGATATCTGTCTGTCTAGGGTTTGGGGAAAAAACAAACACAAACAAAAAACAACCAAACCCCCCCTAGTGTTGAAGATTCCAGAGTCTGCCCAACCATCTTTGTTGCTGCACTTTGAGCCTGTTACATCTTGTCTTAATACACCCCTCCGCATACACTGAGAAAAAACAAAATCCTTCTTCTTTGTGATAGTGTTTGTGTCTGAACACTACAATAGTATTTTTTGTCATATTTCTGACCATAAACAACACCAACTGTTGGGGGTTGTTCATGGTCAGAAATCCTGGATTCACTGGAATCCTGGATTCACTGTCTGAAGTAGTGTTCACCAGAGCTTTTGTCATTTCCAGACAAAGAACAAACTGTTTTCCTTCTCAATAGAATTTTTTTTGTACAGGATGTCTCTAGAGTATTAATACAACCCTGTTAAACCTTCTTGAAATATCTATAATTACAAATGACAGTAATTACAATACTGATAGTATTTTCTGGAATGCTTTGTAAACCATGTGCCTTTTATCCTTCTGCAGAGCTTCTGATTCTGTTGGAGAAATGATTCCTGCTTTCCTTGGTTCTCTTTCACGCTCCACCTGTGGAGACATTCCAGATGCTTGGCCTCTTATGCAAAACTCAGCTTGTTGTGACAGCATTTCTGTCTGTGAATCATATTCAGAACTGGATGGAGGATCTGCAAAATCCTGCAGCCCTGAGACTGAAAATGCAGCCACTGTTGAATTGGATAATAACCAGGAACTAAGTGAAGTACTACTTTCAGCTAAGTCTCTTGATGGAAATGTTGCAAAGTCCTTTGAAATCTCCGAACATAGAACATGCATAGAAGTTTCATCACTTCAGAACTCGGCAAATGCTGAAACCCAGCCAAAGACAAAGTGTAATGGAACAACAAATGACTCTACAGACTGATAAAGAGGTAAAAAACGTAACTACAAAGGAGTGAGAATGAGTGCTCCAGGCATGTAGAGCTAGATAAAAATAGAATTGTAAGAAGTTGTAGGGTTATATTTCTCCATAGGTTACACCTAGCTATTGCTGAAATAAATTAAACCTCTACAAGAGATCCAGCAGTTTCACATTTTTAAATCATTAACTGAATTTGAAAGGTGTAATTATGAAAACTGTGGTGTTGAAATAATATTAACCAGAATACAGGGGTAAGTCTGTACACCAGTCAGCTTTTATCAAGGAATTTTTTCATTAAATTTCAAGGGAAAAGTTCAGTTTAATAGCCTTATGACCAAACCATTATGTGAGGCTAGCCTTTATTTATGAGGGAGACCTGAGGGATTGGCTTTGCTTATTGCAAACAAAGCATAAAAGACGTACAAGTGTTCATCTAAAAATATTTGCAAAGCCTTTCTGTGGAGTTATTGCAGTAGTAGTAGAAACAGAATAGAATCTCAAATGCCTTGTAATGCCATTTATATTCCCATGCCATCAGATAAAATATAAGTTTGTCCATAAAATGCATTTTAATCTATGAATGCTCATAGAAAATGCAGGTCTGAGGTCAAAATGCAAAGAGGTGATAAACTATTTTCTCAACTATGTAACAGTGGAACTGTCACAAAAAGTCACTCTGCTACTGCTTCATCATTTTATATTTTTGAATATTAACTGTGCTCCATATTTTTAAAATGGAATTTTCTACTCTTGGAAGTAATCTGGAGCCTCAAGTAACTAATCTGTGAAAGGATCCCAAATTATGGCCTGTGTGCTGATGACAAGTGGTGTTGTTACTCCAGGCTTATGCAGGCTGTGGCTGGAAAACTGAAACAGTCTCCCATGCATGAACTCAGAGCAGGAACACGAGAAGTTGCCACTAATATGCACCAAACTTAATTAAGAAAATTATGCTATCTGTTATTATGAAAATTTTGGGCCATCCGCAGAAATAAAACTTCATTCCTTTGATCCTCTTCCATTTGGTTTGCATGCCACTTTTGTGTTATTCCTAAATATGAAGTTGAAAGTAATTAGTATTTAGCAAAAAACACACGTATTCTGAAAACATGTAAGTGCAACAGTTTCTTTGTAAATCTGGCCTTAATTGTTTAGGTGACATTGTCAAGAGGAGGAAAGGGAAGGGAACTGTTAAATCAAGAATTGTTTTGCCATTGACTTCAGTGGACCTTGTCACCCTGAAAATCTGCCGCTGTCACTGACAGTATCAGCCCTATCCAGGTGGCACATATTTCTCTCAATGCGTTATTTAGAGTATAAAGTTTTGTCTGTAACGACGCTGGGTACTCCCTGCCCATGTTTCAGATAGCAGCAGTGATAGTTTTATTTTTGTGTGTGCCCCGTATCATTCAGTGACTGTCGTATTCTGTAGCTCAGTGTGGGAACGGCTGCAGATCTCAACACTGCTAGTTCCCAGCTCTCTTGATTTTTTAAGGGAATGAATTTCCATATTAACAAGATTTAAAAAATCAGAAGTTTGTGGGTGTTTTCCCACTAAACCATGCATCAACTTCAGAGGTATGCGATTAATATTATTTAAGAGTTTTCTTAGATCAAAAAGAACCACAGAATTTCAAAATATGACTACAAAAATTAGCTTTTATTCCACTATACTTGTTGTGGTATATGAACTGTAAATTTTCTTATTGATTCCTATGTGTATGGAGACAGCTTTTCTAGCATCTCAAAATCCTGTACGCTTCGATAGCTTTCTGCTATCTTCTATTCTATTACTACTGAGATTTGTGTATAATTTTGAATAAGCAAGTTCTTCGGGAGGCTTAAGTTTTTCTTCACTTTTTTCCTTTAATAGACCCCACTGATTCATTTTGTACAATTTCTCCACATTCAGACTCTACAGTGCATAATTATGTGTGCATTTTTGGCAGAGAAATTTCAGTAGTATTCACAGGACAGGACTAGGACTTGGCTTCCCTGAGATGTATTTTCAGGATGAATACTGGCCAGCTGTACAACTCCAAGAAAATTATTTCATCTCCATACCATTTTTTCCCATTTGACCTTCATTTTTCATGTCTTTTAAAAATATTTTGAGGGAAGAATGGCCTTTGTGCCGCCTGTGGATGTATTACAGTCTTGCATAGGTCAATGTTTTATTATTCTGTTTCAAAGGAAATAATACCATAAAATCAGAATACAGCATATTTTTATATGTGTGCACTCAAGTATAAGCTTTTTAATGTAGGTTTTAATACAGGTTTAATCTTCAGGTTTAAGTGAATTTTTACAGCAAGCAGTAAGTATACCTCTACTCTTTTAGTGTTTAGTCAAATATAGAAGTACATACAGGTTTCTTATTAATTTATGTAACTGCTCTCCTGTCACTTTTTTTCAGGGGCTGAAGCTATTTCTCTCAGCACTAAAGCTGAATGCTTCCCTTACACTCCCCTGCTGATTCTCATCAAACATAGTCTGGTCTTCAGTGTTGCATGGTTTCCAAACCAGCTGGAACAAAATGGCATCATTTCCCACCTTCCAAGCAGCTGTGTCTGATCTGTAGCAGCTGTGAAGTGGAACTTCGGGAAGCATCCTATGAGGACCCTGAAAGTGGATTTATGACCTTTTGCATCTCTTCTTCTGTTCCCTCACAGAGTCTCAAAACGTCTTACGGAGTGAGCTTAATGGTGTATGTAAACACAGCGAGGAATACAAAAGCCTCAGTGTGTTTGGGGGGGTCTCTTAAATATGGCTACAGGTGTCAGAAGATGTGGGACAGCACAGAGCCAGTCACTCTGCCTGCAGATTTGTGCGTGCATTAGGATTTTTTTTTTTCTGCTGGTTCTAATTTTAAATAATATTCCTACTATTGAAGGATGTAAAAAAAAAGATTTCTGTTTATGCAAGGATCACCTGTTATTAAACTGAAGCCTTTATTATGTATTACATTATAGTCAATAAGCTAGTTTGGGGAGTTAAATTAGCATGTTACAGTATGTATGGTTGAAGTCCCCTCCATCCAATTACTACATTTCTGGGAGGTGGCATTGTTCTGTTAAATGTAGCAGGAGATTAGCTTTAAATTAGGTTTAGTTTAATGAAGGTCAGACATATAGATAAGGATGTTGTGTTTAATTAGTAGTCTCAGTATTGGAATACAGCACTTCTTGTTATAGCATATAATTTTGGATGTTGAAATAATTGTAATCAACTGTCAAATCAAACTGTCAGACTACAGCAGGTGTGCCATGAAAGCATTTATACAGTGAGACTGTTACCAAGATTTTTTATTAATGCATTACTTTTAAGGGTCAAGCTTCATGGTGACCTAATTCATTCATTTAGGAGTCCCTTTCCCGTTTCATTCAAGACGCTCCTTCTCACTGTAGTACTGTGTCAATTCAAATTTTCCACACAAAATATAAAAAGCAATTTGCTTTATCACATCCCTTAATACCTTTTTTTTTTTCAGCCATTTTCATCCCTAAAATAGTTTTTGCTTCTCTGGATAATCCCAGTAACCTCTACTGATTTGTTACACTCAACAGGCTCGCACTTGTCAGTGATGAACTATAGCAATTATTCCTTAAAGTACCCAGTGTGCCTTGACTAAAGCAAAGCAATCAGCAAAACAGATGCAAATTTGCAATAAATATTACTCATCTTTCCACACATGGTTTGTGTGGCAATGGAAATGTTGAGACAGTATTCAGAATCCATTATGGAAAAAGACTTTTGCTTTGAAGCACACAGAAGAAGGTTGGACCTGCAAAAGAAGAGCTCAAAACAGTACAGGCCACCATGGCAGGGAGATGCTTCAGCAAAAGCATTCCCAGTGAGATTATTCATTTGTGCAAAAGCCGTGACTAACAGTTCCCAAATTCAAACCAAAGTGAACAAGTTACCCAAGTGATTTTTTTGCTGTTGTTTGGTTTGGTGTTTCAAGTAGTAGATACCACCTTTTGGTCATTGATGGAATAATAAGCAGTTATACAGTACAGTTACTCAGACAAATACTTTCACATATATATTTAAATATGAGTAGTTTTGAATAATTTCTTTGTATACTTGCATACATTTAAGAAGTTACAAAACATTATTTTTCACTACATGCGCATGAAGAGATATGTGCTTCTTTGTATATACTTTGTAAATAGAAAAAATATCCAGTGTGCATTTCAGTATATGGCAAAGTATTTTTAGAACATATGGAAATTTAACTTTTCACTAATAACAGTTCTTGAAAAAGCGATAATCAAAAATTTTGCCAGCATCTGCCACAGTAAGTATGTTCTCCCATTGGAATTTAAACTTTGTATAATTGTTTTTGTCCAGCAACCCTAGAGAAAGATACTCTTTTTTTTTAATGAGTGACAGCTTGAGAGCAAATTGGGAGGAAAAAATTAAAGAGTGTTTTTTAAATATATGTGTATATTTTGTATATACTTTTTTCTTAATTTAACCAAATTGGTCTTTTGTATATTGCCTGTGGCAAGCAATGTTGTACATGCCAATAGAAAACACACACTACCACTGCATTTAGCCTGCCCACATGTCATATCTAGGGACTTACAGTGCTGTTTTAAATACTCCTTTAACAAATGTAAATTAAAATCTTGTATAAATTGTTTTGTAATACTTTTTCTACTTGTGAATAAAACATTACATGAACCAGTCTTGGTTTGTTGACCTCAAATTAGTAACAGCATTTTATACAAATTTAGTGATCAATTCTTCTAATTCTTTTAGAATTCCATAATGGTGCAATTATTTAAGGTTATGGTAGAATTTGGTGCATCTTTGTCTTGAGATGTTTGCTGTTTAGCAGTAACATCATTCTTTAAGCAGGAGGACCCTGAAGAAGCAGTAAGTTAACATCAATGCTTAAAATCATAGAGCTTCAAAACTTAAAACTTTAAGTTTAAAAATTCTACTTCTCAAGAAATAGGGGGGGGGAAAGCTGGTGAGCACCACAGATTGCTGTCTTTACAACGTCTTGGAAGAGAACCTGGTGCTCCACACAAGTAGGCTGTTTCAGACAAGACAGATAAGTAAATGATAGGAGCTGCATTTTTGAAGCTGGATTAGAGTCATGGCCCCAGTTTAAATTATTAAGAAAGGAATGGCATGGTCCTACTGACACGAGTAGAAGACTGAGAAGAAAGAGTAATTTGATAATTGCATAAAATTGGTCCTTATGATAAAGCCATGAGCAGTGGCTGGAAACTGAATCCAGATAGCAATGGCAGATAACAAAGCCTGGGTGCTTGTGCTGGAGTGTGGGAGTACTGTTGGTTTTGGCAGGGAAAGGTTGGGGGAAACTAGAAAGCTGCTCTGTCCCTGTCCCTGGTTTAAGTCAAGCAAATTTCACATTGGTTCTTCTTGGTGTATTGCTGTTATTTCTATGGTCTTTGAAGTACATAATTCAGAGCTTAACTGGGGATCCCCTGCCCAGGATAGTCACCCCAAGACAACTCCTTATACCCCTGTGCCCACGTGGTGCACTCCTGAGCAGTCTCCTACTTGTTTTCTGCTGCAGCTGTCAGAAGTGGCAGCAGTTCACATGCCCAGCCCACCTGAGTGTCCTTGGAGTTCACTTGGAGGTGCGCAAGTCTGCACGGCAGCACGGGGCGTGTTTGGGAGGTCCCTTTGTGCCAAGACAGGGAGCTTCATGACTCTCAGCACTGCCAGGATTGCAATGCCCCTCCAAAATTAAAAAGAAAAAAAAGAAATAAACAGGAATTGAAAAACAGATATTTATTCTATCTGGAAACAAAGAACAACTCAGAACATGTGCTATATATGACCACAAACCTTGCATGGATGTTTCCCTCATATCAATTACTATATAAATGTCATTAACAAGGCTGCAATTTTCCAGCCAAACTTTTCAAAAGGTCCGCAAAAAAACCCACCCACCCCAAAAATCTTTTCCCTGCTTGCATTGCTGTTCAGTACAAGAGTATTTCCTGCCTTTTCTACAAGGTAGACCAAGCCCTTAATCCAGTGTTCCTCATCCTACCAGGAGTTTGAGATCACATGGCTTTTCCCTTTGTTGTGGGCTCTTTGAGGGCCTTTGGTTTGCATTCCTATGAAGTCCCTCCAAGCAGCAACCTTCATGCATTAAATTAATCCTCTCACTGTCTTTGGTGATGGAGGTTTAGATCGCTACCTGCAGCACATTCCAGTGCAGACACTGCTGCTTTGTTTTGCCCTTTTCAAAAAGGGGGATTGAAGGGGAGCACAGTGTTTTATCAGGCACGGAGCAAGCTGAGGCTGGGCACTGTAGAGCTGAGCCACACAATGCACACTTTGTGCTGGCAGGGTGCAATTTAATCCATATTTCGTTTTGGCCTGAGTGATGGTAAAAGGCACTTGGTCTTCACATAGCAGCACGTGAGCCATTTCTATTCTATCTGATAAGGTAACGCTTTCAACAGGATAAAAATAATAGTGGGTGGATTTGCTGGGGAGCCTGCTGGTTTCCACAACAGCAGTGAATGATGGGATTAGAGGAAATGTTTTCTAATAGCCTACTGACAGAGAGGGTGGCAGATTGGGGGCACCCTGAGGCTTCAACACAGCACCACAGCTTCAACAGCAGGGTCAGCCAAGTCGGACTGAGGGAGTTTTCCCATCATTTGATTTTCTAAATCCTTATCACCACTGGATTATTTTCTTTTTCTTTTTCTTTTTTTTTTTTTTTGGTTGTCCTGACAAAGGAAGATTTGGCTTGATCAAAAGGTTATAAATTACGTTTTTCTAAAGTATTGGTGGAAAAGCAGACAAAAAGAGAAAGCAGCTTTTAGAAAGTGCTTCCCCTGAGCCTCAGTCTTTGTGGAGTTTTCCATTTCTTCTGCCCAAGTCTCAGTTTATGGATGGACAATTCACATGCTATTTAGTATGCGAAAATTCCTCTAAGTATAGCAGCTAATATACCGAAATCTGATTGTAACCAATAGGTTAAGGGAGAGCACTGATTTACAGCTTAGAAAAAATTAAACCATTGGAATTCAAGAGATCATTTTGATTTGCCCCAGATCTGTATCAGACAGTTCATTGGAACATAATGATAAACATACATAAATACAGGATGTGTACAAAATAATAAACTTGTCACCTTGCACATGACCTGAGGCAGGGCATTGTCCAGGTCAGTTACCAATTTTATTCCTAAATCCTTAAATTTGAGGAAATTACAGAGCACTGTGGACCAGTTCAGGGGAGACCTGTACACCACCCAAGCACTCACTCTGCATGTGGCAGAGATTACAAAATAAACTGAGAACATTAAAAACAAAACAAAACAAAACAAAAAAAAAAAAAAAAAAAAAAAAACAAAAAAAAAAAAAAAAAAAACAAAAAATTTTGTTTAAATTTTTTAAAANAAACAAAAACAAAACAAAAACTAAAGATTTTGTTTCAATTTTTTAAAATGCCTTTCAGCCCAAGAATCCAAGTGCCCTAGACATTTCATGGGCCAATATGGAAGCCTTAGGGGGAAAAAAAGTTACTGTAAAGACCTACAGCCAGTCCGTTATGGTTCCCTTCCAGGACTTCCAGAGCACCACACTGGAATATTCATGGAGTGCATGCAGTCTCTCTGCCAGGGACGGTAGCACCCGGAGGCCCTGCCTGGCCCCTTGCAGAGGAGCTGAGAGTGCAGCAGCTGCTCTAATGCTCCTAAGCTGGAGGGGCTCTCCGGATGTTTGTGATGGGGATGTCCTGTGCCTGCACGTGCCTGGGCTTCCACACAGGGGGTGTTCCACAGACCAATATCGAACAAACCAGCAGCAGCAGAGGTTATTCGTTATCAAAATAAGAGTAATGAGAAAAGGATATCCAGCTTTTAGTGCACCAAGAAAAAGAGCAAAATAGGCCATTACATTGCAAAACATATTTTAAAAGCCAAACTAAAGCACTAGTCTACAGCCACCTTACTTCTCTAACTTCATGTTCACCTAAACGCACATAAACTCTGCACCATCCCAAAGCAAAATGAGGCAGATCTGGAATCAGCAGAGTAACAGCATTTACCACACCAGTTTTGTCCCTGTGTTGCAAATGTGCTTTCTTGCATATTTATGTTGATTCCCGCAACATCTGGTAGCTGAGCTTAACCTGAACAAATTCAACAGCAAGTACCAGTTTGGCCATTTGTTGTCTCTCTGTTGCAAGAGAAAAAAGAAAGTTTTTGTTCAGCCTGGTGCTGGTTTATGTTGTTAGATACAACAGTGGCTGTGTTCCTTGATCAGAGTTTCAGCTTTATTAAACCTTATCCCTATGGATGTTCAACAATTGAAGTTAAGGGGACACTGCACCTGCGCAAGTGAAAATATCTTTCTGACTGAGATACCAAAACAGACCCATAATATTCCAGCAAATAACACTTGCATTTTGTCAAAGTTCATCACACTTTTTTGATTATTTTGAGACTACAAAGAGATACAAATCCTTGATCGAAAAAATTTATATGCCTGGACAAAATGCTGTGAAAATTCACATAAGGAAGTTTTCTCTGGGAAGGTTTGTGCGGCTACCCTCCATGTTAAACCCTCAATCTACTGAAATCCTCAATTTAAGTTGTATTTTTAAATATACTTTAAACTTTGGAGGATTTGTTGGTTACTCAAGGAGGACTGATCAATTTTTTATGGGCAAGAACTACCTCAAAGTTATCTTCATACACTGTTTTTCAACTGGCAGAACAGATGGACTCAGGCAGAAGAGCCTCTAAATCCTTTAGGTGATAAAATGCCTACTGTATTGGTGGGTTAAAAGAAGCAAGCCCTGTGAGTTCAGCCCTCTCATTAATACAATGAGAGAGGCTGTGGAATCTGCAGGGAAGAGCTCAAGAATGCCATAAATTACATCTTCTGTGGCTTTCAACAACAAATAGATAGTGTTGGAGTTTACTCAAGGTGTTGGCAAGTGCTGTAGTAGGGATTCCTGAAAAATACCTGAGTGCCAGATGATGTCTCCTGATACACGGAGTGTCACTGAGGAGGGAGGGCTTGTTGCATTTATGGCCCAGATGCTTTCTTTTCCTAGAGAAGAAATCTTTGTACTGCCTTCTGCGGCGAGTGGACTCTGGGCAGTGGGAGAAGCAGCAGCAGCTGCAGGAGGCAGGGGACAACAGGGAGCAGCCCTGGCACTTCCAGCACACACTGCAGCCTCTCGCAGCTGATTTCCCTCTGCAAGTCTCCTAGCTGTGCAGACATTAGCTGTAAAAGTGCTTGGAAGCCTAAAAATCCTCAAAGATGCAACACTGCACCTTCTGCAGATGTATCAGTGTTGTAACTGCAGCAGCTGAGAGAGGTAAGTAAATAGAAATTATTATCATCTGTTAGCTGAGGGGGTGAACCAAAAACAGCTGAAAGTTTTGGAAGCAAGACCTCCTTGGATCTGCTTCCTAATGTTTGCTTTTCATCCAGTTAAAGGTCTACAGCTGCTGCAGCTCCTCTGAGGATACTCCCACAGTTCTTACCTGATCTTAGGAAGCAGAGGTTGTCTTTCAGTTTGGCCTTGCCATACTCCATGCTGCAAGAGTTGGAGGGTTTAAATGCCTGACAATCTGTTCTTTTCCTAATTACCTCAGGTTTTGGACAAAATTAAAAAAAAAGGACTGTACTCAGATTTTGCTAGACTTCTATTACTTTTTCTCATGGAAAAGAAATGCAGATATCCTAATGCCACCCAGAAGATGGCCCTGGAATAAGCTACTGCTTCATGCTGTTACTGCTGCTCTGTCCCCTGGCCCAGTAACCAGGCCAGAAAAAAAAAAAAGCAAACACCCACATCTTTGACCAGATCAACCCCAACCCACACCAGCAACCCATTCTTTAAAAGTCTGCTATTGAACCACTGCCTATGGGTAGTTCAGACAAAAGAAAACAAAAAGGGGGGAAAAAGAGACAGGAGAAAAAAAACTGCATAAAAGTTGTACTGGAGAATCATTCAGCAAAATTCCCATTTGTGTATTAAAAGCTTAGCTAAATAACCCTGGGCAGCATGGGAAAACAAGTAGGAAAGAAAAATCTTCTATTCTCTAGAATTACCCTGCCCCTCAAGCATACCAGGAATTTTATCTTCTTAGTCTTCATAAAAAATCCATTTTATGAAGAAGACATGCTGCATTTACCCCCTTTTCTTGACACAGGAGGATTTGTCCTCCCCATCCCCTGCCCTGTGGCAGAAACAGTAACACACGACACTCACACTGAAGATTCTTTCCAGTCAGGAAAGGAATCTCTCTCTCTCTCATCCCCTCTCCTCCTGTTTTATGGTTCTTTCCTACCTGTCTGCCTTATTTATCACTGCTGCAATTTTCAGGTACTTGTTTGCCTGCTTTTCTCCAGGCCTGTGTTTCCCATTCTCCTCAACTGCCTGATCTGATCACCCTTTGCCACTGGCAAACAGAGCTGTGGATTTAATTTCATGAATTTGGAAGATGTAACACATGCACAAGGCAAAGCTTGCTTTTAGAAAGGCAGAGAGCTCGCATTCAAAGCCAATCTGCCCGGTGACTTATTTGGTTGGATTCCTATCTGTGGACAGCTTCTTCTGAAATGGAAGATAATGGTAAAGTGCTTAAAATGGTGATTTTTGGTCGGGATTTTTCTGCTAGAACCCTCCTTGAAAACTGGGGACAAGGAAGTCACAGCAGTGAGACAGAGCTACCCATGACAGTATGTAAAAATTGCTGGTAACAGGACTTACCCTCAGGTGCTGCAAAAAAATTATCTATAGAAAAGATTACAGACAGGACAGAGGGAAGTGTGATGGTTTAAACTGACTGGAAACACAAAGCTGCCCTCTTTTTTGGCCTGGAACAGTCACTTTCTCTTCCCTGAGATAATCTTACCACAAAATACTATAGCAAAATAAATAATCCTTCATATCAGATCTACTTTGCACACCTGGTATTCAACTCAATTTCCTAAATGGGTGAGTCAAAGCAGGATGGGCTGACCTGTTAGTTGAGACACAGCAGGGCATTCTCTCCTGTGCTATTAGGCTGGTGGAAAACGTCACCAAAGAGCAAAGGAGTTACTGCAGAAAGGATGGCACAGCTAAATTAGTCTCCTGCTTAGAACTGCTAATTATACATCAGCCCAAATCACATCCAAGTTACTTGTTTCTACTTGGTTCAACAGAAATTTTTTTAACACTAATGTTTTAAAACACTTCAAAAACTTAAGAACAACGAGATGGAAGAAGTGGAACAAAGAATCCAGTCTAATTTTGGCCAAAATAGGCAAGAGTCCCCACAGGCAGTGGGAGCGGATGCCTGGGCAGGGAAACATCTACCCACTCCCTGCAGGCTCACTGGCAGCACCCCACTCCCACCTCAGACCCTCACCTCTTCAACCTCAGCAGCTGTTGCTGGTGAACAGATCCAGTGTAAACGATAGAATTACGTATTTTTATATTATGCCATTACAATCCTTACACTTCTGCAGGAAAGAAAACCACAGGGCCCTAAAATGGGGGCTTTCAGGAGCCCCTTCAGCTGCTAATCAGGGTGGGCTCTGGCTGATCCAGTCTCTCCTCATGTGCCCCCAGTGAAGGCAGAAGCGATGCCACAGCCATGGCTCACAGCAGCTCCTCTGTCACAGCGGGAGCCATCCTGTGTTATCGTGGCATCTGCCCCTCCCTTGGCTTTTGCAAAGAGTTTTGTTGGTGTTTGCTCGAAGTCTTCCAGTGGGTGAGTGGCTTTTACACAGGACACACGCACGACGCTGCGATGTCCTGCCGTGCTGTGACATGTGGCCTCAAAGCAGCATTTGCACTTGGTCTGTTTGGCTCTGGCTCTTTATCAGGTTATGGAGTGGGAAACTGCAAACTGGTGTTGATGAGTGAGCCTTTTCCTTAGCACTATTCATGGACCTCCAGCAGCTGAAGAATGTACTCCTGTCTGCAATTAATCCATCAGTTTGTGGTGTATGGAAACCCAGATTCAGGACCGTCTGAAAATGTTGCCACTACTATGTGCAAGCTCGCCAGATGTTGCTCTGGATGGGGCATCCCCATTTTTTGCTGGGGAATCCCAGCTGAGGATCCATCATCTCTTTGCAACATCCACAAAGTGGGCACCAACCTGCTCCTCCTGGCTGAGACAGCTCTGTGCAGAGTCCCAGATTCAGGATAAAGAAGTCCCTGCTGGTACACTGACCACTGGAAAAGCAAAAGAGTGCACCAGGAAGAGACTCAAGAGGAGAAAATGATGTGTGAAGCTGTGATTGGCCTTGTAAAGCCGAAATTCAAAGGTGATGAGCAAAGGATGGGCAAAGCTGCAGACAGAGGAAGTGTGGATGTAAAAATTGTTGTAACAGGAATGATTTTAAGGTTAAGGAGCCCAGAAAGATGTGTAAATCACATGAGCTCAGCCTCACCCCCGAATTTGGTGCAACACCTGGAAGGCTAATTCACTCTGTTTGCTTTCAGCAGAGCTCCAGAACGGGAAGGTTTGTGACACCTCCCTGCAGGGAACAGTCTGTGCCAGGCAGCTCCTGAACTGCCCAGGCTGGAGCAAGGGCAGGTCACAACCCACTTCTGGCTTTTGTGACTGGGAAGGTCCTGGCAGGGCCAAGCTGCTGCTGTCCCCTGTCATAGAACTGATCCCTTTTACCCCACACATCTCTATGGCATTTGTTCACAGGCTGCGTTAGCCCACTGGGAGTTGCATCGTGGCTCAGCCCACCAGCTTCAGACACCCTGAGGCAGCTTGTGGCAGGAGATGGGGCTCTGGATACTGGGATAGACCCCCTCAAGGGCCCAAGTGAGGCAGAAAAGCAGAACTGGGGAGGGGGCTGGCTCCCTTGGCACCAGTGTGTCACACCAGTGCTCCTCTTAAGCTTTAATTAAGCAAAAGCAAAGTCTCAGGCTGACCTGGACAAGGCGGGGGGAATTCCAAACCGTATAGAGAGCTGGTGTAGCTGGCAGCCAACTCGGGGCAGCACTGAGGAGTGGAAGCCATGGGAAATTGAAACATATTCATCAGCAATGCCAAAGGGGAAGAAAAGCCAAAATGCAAAGCAGGATGTACAAAATAGATCCTAGAAAAGAGTAAAATTTGTATCGTGCCATCTGGGATCGTAGGAAGACAGTGACAGTGGGTTCTCTCTCTATAAACGCTTCTGAAAGCAGTTTTTAAGTAAGTCTGAGTCAGGTATGCAGGTGATTTACTTGTTTCCAGTCAAAATAAAAGATCTCAACATTTTCTTGGCGGGCCTCAGCAAGGTTTAATTCCCTCTTTAGAGCTTTTTGAATTCCTTTTTGAATGAGCACAGCTGTGCCATACACATTTCAGTTCAAACCAACCCGTAAGAACACACTTCCCGATCCCTGAGTCCAGAAAGGCAGCTGAGGATGTGACTTGAGTGCCTGCCTGCAGCAGCTTCACCAGGACCACCAGGACCACTATGGCTCCATGGGGACCAGCTTGCTGTAATGGACCTGTAATTACCTCCTCCTTTGCTGGCTGATCCCACCTCAAGGATCTGAGTGCAGAACTGAGACCTGGAACTGTGATTTAAATCCTGTAAACTTCCAGCTGCGCCAGCCAACAACCATTGTCACTTCAGCATCCCTTTTCTGGGAGACAGAGAAGAGGCATGCTAGACTCAGGCCAACAGGAAAAGCCATGGAAGGCATAAACACTCTCGGGACATTGACACTGTGGCTGTGCTGCTGAGCAGCTAGAGCAGGCCCAGTCTCCACTGAGCAGGAGCTGGGCCAAATCCCAGGGACAGCCCTCTCGAAGAAAATCCACCAATTATCAACAACTTCATCTCCTCAGTGTCACCAATGCCCAGTTTTTTATGGACAAGGTCTTCCAGTCCCTGCAGGAGAGATGGCAGTTCAGCAGCCCTAATGATGATGATCCTGAAAGTGGAGTGAGATGTGGAGGCTGCTGCTAAACACCCCAGCACTCCTGAAGAGTAAGAAAATACCAGTTTGGCTGCCCTGGGCCCTGCCAAGAGATGTTACAAGCCCCAGATGACCTCTGGGCATATTAACACCTACTCTTTTCCAAACAGTGGTCATGCTGGATTCAGAGCTTCCTTCCACTTCGAGCTGGTTTACGCACATTTAAATTGCTTAGAGCAGTAATAATGAAGAGATAAGTTACAGAGAGATCGCCCCTGCCAGACACTTGCCTGCCATTCTATTAGTGTTCTGTTTGTGTTATTTTTTTAGTACAAATAGCAGTGTCCAGGAGGCTGTAGTATTTATGGTATAGGCAGAGGAAAAAGGCAAATAAAAGGTGGGAGAATGAGTTGCCTGCAGAGACAGAATTCGTCTCTCCCAGCATCAGCTTTGCCAACAGAATGGCAGGGCTGGAGAGCAACACCCTGGGTCCAGATGGGATAAGGGTAAGTCAGTATAAACAGGGTAAATTTAGCTGCAGGATTTCCTCAGGTTTGATTTCAGGTCAGTGGAAGGTGGTAAGGAGCAGCAGCAGTACAAATGGAAGGACCCAAAACTGGCTTTGATGATTTGGCATCACAAGGAATTTTCTCCAACATGCAGAAAACAAAAACTTTTCACCTACCCCATCATTTTCCCCAGCATTCAGGGGGAAATACAGTAGAATTCTAGGATGTCAGCCAAACCACCAGCTGTAGCTTCCTATTTCTCCCATTTCCACGTTCATACTGCAACTGTTATTCCAGCTCTTAATACTGACCCACTTTACTTAGTAAAACTTCTTTTTTTTTTTCAAATAAAGCAAATAAAGATGGAGATGCAAGATGGGATGAGAAACAAACATGAATCAGGGAAGAAGAAAAAAATACAGGCTATAGCCAGAGAGGCAGAGGGGCCAGACCAGCCAACAGACACTTCTGACAGACCAAGGGAAAGGCATGGAAAATGAGATAGCTCACTGTAGTCACCCCAAGACACTCACAAAGGAAGAAGCTGAATGTCAAATTAACTATTTCCCTGTACTCAGCCAGCCTACATCAGTTTTTCATGTACATTTGAGACTGTCAGAAACAACAACAACAAAAAAAATAAAAGCTGATTTTCTTAGAAAACAGATTACAAACTGAACAGACTATTAAAACCACTTTGTCTTGGGAATTTGGCTTAAACACCAGATTAAATCAAAGATAGCTAATTTCATTAAGTGGAACAAGTTATCTAAATCCCTACTTAGAGAAAGCACCGCCAGCAATTCAGCACTGTTTTGCAAAAGACCTTCAATGTTAAATAGTTTCAGCAAGAGCAATACCTACAAACACATGGCACTCCTCCATGCATGAGGGACACGTTTGCTGGGCAGGCTGCAGGGGAAGACAACAAATTAAACTTACAGGAAATAAGAATGAAATTTGCCATGATGGTGAGGAATCAGGTCTGGTCAGAACTTACCTTGTCAGCTGAGGTTACGGACCTTAATGGCACTGCCTTTTTCTTGCAATGGCACCTCCAGTTCTTGGGGAATTCCTTCCGCAACTTCCCTGTGACAGCACAAGGAGAAAAGGCAATATATTTGTGCAAATGTTAAGAGACAGTGAACTGTCACTTCAACTCTCATTTGTAAAGAGTAGGATTTACTCTGGCTAGCATGAATCATTTTGATAACACACATAATTAGTTTTATAGAAGTTTTAGTATGTTATAAAAGCTGCTCTATCACTTGTGTTCCCCCAGGGCTCTTTTATAAAATGATTTTGTTACAACTGTATTCTCCTTGGAAGTGAATTGCAGACAACTGAGCACATCTGTACGTTAGAAGCACTGTAAGCCAAGGCATTCAAGGCAATTTTGACGCATTTGTCATTTCTAAAATCCCTGTGAAGAAATGCAGTCACTTGTGGGCTCCAGCCCTATCAGCTGCCCGAAGCTGAAGACACCCCTCTGCTCCCAGGCTGTCGCTCAGCCGCCTCCACCAGCCCCTGGCTGCCCACAGCAGATGCTGCAGCTCAGCTACCCAGAAGCTGGGATGCTGTCAAATGACCTTGGGGGAAAACACTCAACAGGTATAAATAACACAGGTCTTTAATAACTTCATTTGGGCTACAGAAATTAATGCTGGATGAGGATTTGGCTCTGCGCAGGGAGCTGCAAGGTGAGTTAACTCGATTCCATCTTTGTGAGGAAGAAAAGTGGAACTGGTAGGAGTGTGCACTAAGTGAAACCAGCAAGCCCTTCTGATTTTATACACCTTTTTTATTTCATATGCATTTTAAATACTGAAAGTAGGTTATGATTGAGCCTTGTGGCTACTTCTGAAGAGCACCATTGATAAACAGACAACTTTTAACCACTCTCCTGCTAATCTGCTGTGAATATGCCAGAGAAGCTTGATGAGGTTAAGAGCTGCTGCAAACATCAGCCAAACACTGGCTTCTGACCGTGTTCAAGGGACAAGCACCTTCAAACACCTACCTGATAAATTACTATTATTCACGAGGAGCAGCTGCCTGCAGAATATTGAGAGCTGCTGTCCTGTGGCCTGTAACCTAAAGGGGCTCATCTGTCCCGACTTGGCCCAGCTTGGCAACGCTTACCTTCTTAGTGGATCACATTCAGGGCACTTCCCCAAGGCCCAGCTTTCCACAGCACAGGGAAGGCAGATGGAAAACGCTGTTTGAGCATGATACAAACTCCAGGCTGAATGGGCACCCGCAGTAGCAGCTGTGGACAGGGTGGGAAGAACCTGCCATGCTGCCACTTTGCTTTTCCTCTGACATGATCACAACCCCTGGGTCAGTCACAGCCCAAAGCATCCCTCCCCTCCTCCTACCCCCTGGGTCATGTCCCAGTGCAGCTGTAAGAGTAGGCAGAGAAGGGGGCCTTTGGAAGTATGTAAGGAGTGAAGTGAAAGGGCTGTAAGGAGTCAGAGGGACAACGGCCAAAAGGCCTAAAGCCATAAAAACCAGGACATCCTGAAGATTAATTCAGAGCACCTTCTGTGACTATTTTAATATTGCACTACATGATGCTGTCGATGCATGAACCCAGTCATGTATGACAGGCAGCAAAAGTAAACGATGGCGGCATTTGACAATTGAAAAATTGTATGGCTAAAAAAAAAAAAAAAAAGGAAGTTTAGTGCTTTGAGGTTCGGAACTGACACCAGGATTCCTGACACTTCTATTGCAGCCATCCGTGCTCTCTCTAGTTACTGGGGCAACCAAGGACACATAAAAGAGCTGGTTGGTTCATCCCCATCCTTAGACTGGTAGGATATATTCCATTTTGAAGATGTCTGTTTCTTCTCATCAGGAGTGAAGGCAGCCAGAATGGAAAGTTTTAGCCACCTACAAGCTGCCTTAGAAGCTACAGGCTCTTCGGCAACTGCTGGCAAGAGGCATCCCACTCCCTTCTCTCTGTGCTTTTAAATCTACACAGCAGCAGAGCACCAACCAGTCATCCTATCAGATGTGTATCGCCACTTTGCTTCTGGTCTAAGTACTTTGTCTCCAAAACATCTTTTGGATACTTCCTCCAAACAAAAAGTCGTATTGATTTCCTACACCCGTGCAGCTCCGCGTGCCAGCTGTTGAGGAGCAGCCGCAGCGGACTTGAAAGTAAACAAAGAAAGTAAACAAATCTCAGCCCGGGGAAGATCAGAAGGGCCGACAGACAGTCCTACTGGTGCTGATTTATACTTCCTTATCTTTTATCTCCTTCCCTCTCCTCCCCGAGCACACTAGCTGTTCTCCCACGGTCCTTCTCCCAGGGAAATCCGTGTGCTTGCTTTCTGCTATCGTGCATCTTCAGTTCTCAAGTTCTTTAACTCCTGAATTCTTTCTAATTTTAATGTAATACTCCCCTTTTGGTACACTGCAAACCTGCCGGGGTAAAGTGCCGACTTGAACTTGTTCCCAGTGGCACGCAAATAAATCCCTGGCTCTGGGAACACAAAATCTCCAATACTTAGCCCAGAAGCAATCTGAAATAGCAGACACACACTGCCTCCCACTTCACAGCAAGCAGAGGAGGTGCTTTGGCTGACACTGCTTTTCCAGCTCTCCATGGAAGAGAAGGGGAAGCCAGCAGGACAGTTATCCAGCAAGCACAGACTTGCTACCCTTGTGGAAAAACCTCCTTCCAAAGACACTCTCCTGACTCACAGCTTGCAGGACCAGAAAAGATGGCTCTGCCCTGGTGTAACTGAGGCTATAGGGCTTCTCTGAATTAATCTGAATTAGGGCATGTTTTTCAGAAAACAGTCCAGTTCCGATGCACATTTCTGGTGCTGACTGGTCAACCCCAGAACCACTTCTCATATGTTGTCCCTGCTGTCAAAATATAAACTAGAAATCAGGGGCAGCTTTGCCTAATTTCAGCTACCAGCTCTTGCTAGACACTTGCTTTCAGACCAATGTTCAATCTTTCAAATTTGTTCTTCTGTATCATCCTTGTTAATCTTCTGATAGACTAAGATGCATAGTTTCTGAGGGATCAATATTGCTGTTGCAGTCATCTCTTCATTTCCATCTTAGTGTCATCTGTAAGACTAAGCTCTCTTTGACATATATTCACTTTTTATTTTTGCACACTCATTTAAGTCTGACTTACTGTGCCAGCAGCTATTTAACATCTGTAGAAAAGCTTTTATCAGCATATGATATGAATTCTTCCATCTGGCATTCCACTGAAGACAAAGCAGAAGCCTTTTTGAACACCTCTGCCTTTTGTGTTACTGACAGTGCTGTAATTTCCATTTTAGACTTACCGCTGCGGAAAGAAAGCCCTCTTTTACTCTGCCCAAGCTTTTAACTCAAGAGGTTATTTTGTTTCTGTATCGACCCATTACCATGCCCAGTTTCTAATCTATATTCCATCATTCCTTGCCTGATTTCCCTTCTCTTCCCTGCCTTAACTGCTGCCTTTTGCTCCTGTTATCCTCTTTGGTGTTTAGAGAACTCCATGCAACACCAGCTGCATTTATGTCACCTGAAAGTAATTATTACACAATATTTCAGTCTATCTTAAGTGAATCAGAAAAATAATCACATCAAACATTAAAAAAAAAAAAAAGGAGCAAAGTTCACACCTCAGACTTCCAAACATAATCCACCTGTGCTTTTCTGATGTGTTGTAATTATGTGTTATTATTTCAGGATTGCATAAGGGTATAATTTCTTCTGAAGATGTTCACTACTTATTTTCCATGGCAGCTAAAATCCAAAACATTGTAAAATTTCAGATCAAAAGCATGATGCTGAGTTACAGTATTATAAACCAAACTTCTGGATAGCTGGTTCAGCAGCCCCAGTGGGAAAGCATGGAATGCTGGAAAAGGATTACAGTGGTTTTTACATTTACAAAGAGTTACACTGCTGGTCACAAGAGAGGTCTCACGTTACTGAGAGTACACATTATTTGCTGGAAAATAAAAGTCTCTTGAAAAGCAAAAAAAAAAAAAAAGAAAGGAAAAAGCATCAGACATTTGAACAGCTGGAAGCATTTTTAGACACTATCACAAAAGAGAAAAAAATTAGAATAATAGTTCCCTTTCTGTAGTAAGCCCCATAGTGGTGGTATCATATGTTCTCTAGAGGCCTAATCATGCCTACTGTTCAATCCTCAAAGGTTATTTCACTAAAAAAAAAAAAAAAAATTAGCGCAGTCAACAGAGTTTCTTCATAAAAGAACCTGAAGCCATCATTCGGAGATGTATTCTTCTACCAGCTCCCCGCTTTGTCAGACATCCCACACGTTAGAAATCTGAGCAGTAAGTTGCAATCCACCATGCTGTGGCAAAAGGCAAGAATTCCTTCCTTTCTTTGTTGATATCTGATTTCATATTAGGAAGATATTGTTTGATGCCACTCTGATAAAATCTTGAAAAGACTGTTGTTTGCAGAAGGATCAAGTAAGACGGTGAATTAAGGAAGTAATAGCAGCCATGAGCATTAAACAATGTGACTACTACATACAGTTTGAAGAGGTATCAGTACACTAAATCCAACACCACATGAATTTCTTTCAAATTAAAATGTAGGGGCAATCTCTTAATTGTAAATGTTCTGCTTATTCCGCCAATTATGATGCTTTATTTTCCTTACCGCAGTGCTTCCAGAGCATGAGGATTTCCGTCTGCTAAGTTCTTTTTGTCACAATGAATCTTTCAACATGTGCCAGCTCCAGATAAACATAATTGTTAGTTTGTTCCAGTACAAAACCCAGGCAACAAACAATGCAAGGCTCCCTTAGCAACACCCTTGAATTCCCTTTGAAATATACTTCCATTAAATACACTACTATGGGTTGTTAAATTTACATTCATCAGCTATTGTATACTTTATAGGCCTTCCCATCTTCACAATGTGTTTTTACTCACACCTAAACTGACACTTAGTTTTTGTGGGTTTTTTAATGACTTTACTTACAGCAAAGTCCCCACCTAGTTTGTTAAGCAAAACCATTCATTCTTTGCTCTTAGGGACCAACTGCAGATACACAATGGAGTCAGTCAGCAGCGCAAGTCAGAAGCCTGGCTGTGGTACATGTCTGAAAATGCACCCCACTATGATTTAATCAAAGCACGTGAAAATGTCTAAACCCAGCTCTAAAAGAATGACAGTGTCACTCATACAAGGCAACTTCCACCTTGCAAAAACAGGCAGTGAAAAAAATAGGGTAAAACATCAAACAATACCCTGTTGTACTGATTCTGCTAAAAACAGGGCAAATCATCCAATCAGCTCTCACTCTTACTTATCCCTTCCCAAACACCCACTTTTTCTGGCTGGGTTTTTTTTACCTTTACTTACTTCTCTCCCAGTTATTTGCCCTTATCTCTCAGCTTTGGTACTCTTGCTCTCTTGCTTCTTTCACTGCATTTCTGCTGAGCGGAACACTTATGACACCTTTTATAACAACCTACAGAGGACCTCTAAACAAGGCCATTCTTACAGAAAAAATCACCAGTTTTTTTCTTTTTTTTCCCCAAAACACCCTCAAATACCATTTCATCATTTACTTAGAGGAAAAAAGAAAAACCCACCGATAACATTCCCTTTGTTCATCATCCACCATATAATGTGCAACCTTAAACTGCTCCAGCCTATCCTGGAAAAACATGTATGTTTTGAATTATTTTGTTTCCCCTCCAAAACCTGCCCTCCTATACTTTGAACAGTTCCCCAAACTTGTCCACTCATCATTAAAAGGAAGCTCCATGTGAACAAACGTGCAGGGACCAGATCATCTGTAGGGTACCTATTTTACTCCATTGTCTCTTTTATGTGTTGCAACATACCTCTTTCCTCCTCACCCTAAAATTTTCCATTGCAGACGTGTAGGACTACAGATCTACTTCTCCTGTCTTTCTGTTCCCTATTTCAAATACAGCTCCTAGTTTTTCACTTCTTCTTTCTTTCCAATTTCCCCTTTGTTTCAAACACAATTTGCTTTTCCCTACCGCAGGACTCCTACAAGAAATACGGTCAAACGAGGTTAAAGAAAATCCAGGAGCACGTGAGAAAGACCTGTGCGAAAAGTTCTGGGCCTTAACATCAAGAGGTAAACCTAACAGTGAACCAATGTGTGCACCAAAAGACCATTCATACCCCTCCAATCACCCGGAAGACGAGTTCAATTTCATTTACTCAGATGTTCCAACAAAATCAAATTTTCTAACAGTACCTGCTAGAGGGTTTGTTCTCTCAAATTCCATGCTTAAGCTCCTATGCAACAGAAAACAATAATCTTCAAAAATGAAACCAGGTGACCCAACGAAAGTATTTATTACCGCTCCACCAACATGAACAGTCAAACTCTTAAAAGTGTTCACCAAAAAGCAAAACCTGTCACAACAACATTTCATCCACAATTATGAAGACATATGCAATCTTCCATAAAATAATTCAGTTCTGTTGTTATGAGTCCACGATAAATGTTTCGAAGTCATGGTCTAAGTCTGAAACAAGGGCATCCACAAAATCTTCAACTGAAGGGGATTTCTGAAGCATACCTACAAAAAAACAAGACAACGGGCTCATCATAAGGATACTGTGACCTTGACAGCTTCGTCAGTAATAACGCTTACTGGTAACTAACATTTAATGTCACTATACAACAGAAACAGCTATCAGGTTTCTTTGGCAAGAAAAAAGTGCAATTATAGTGTAGAGGGATTATTTATTATTTCAAGATACCTGTTCCACGTTTTTGCAGAATTGTCAGGTTTCAAGACTGTTAACTGATTTTTATCATTACAACCTTGTTTAAGCAGGGAATTATATCTGTTTTAAAGCAATGTAACCACAGACTCAGTCATTTCCAAATGACTGAAATAAATCTGTGATTGAGCAGGTATATAAATCTTTACCTGCTTAATCCTCTCTGACCAAGCCAGGAAAAAATGTATTTTCTCAAAGCATTACACTCCTTACAACTATTTAATTTAGTATTTAAAGTACAGCTATATCTGAAAATTTTGACAAGGCACAAAACAAAAACAAAAGCATTTTCAATATTCTGCAGCTTTAGTTTTGCTTTTTTTACAGTACCAGGATTTACCTTTTCTTAGGAATTTAAATTACTGCATCTGTTAGCTGTAGCACTTGGCTGCATGATAACAGACAAGAAAATTAGCATAATGAAGAATCATGCTCAAGTATTCTGTCAGGTAATTCTACAGAGAAGTTAAAAATTTCACCCCTTCCTCTCCAGAATCCCAAATTTTATATGGCATAAGAATATATCCTTTAAATTATTTTCAGATGTTTCTTTGTACTTAATATTACATAACGTTGGTCTTTTTACTGTTATTAACATTTTCAAGATTATATATGGAAATTTACTGCATAACTTGTACCAGAAAAAAACCCGAAAAACCAACAGTACAACTGCCAAATAATGTAAAATTTAATCTTTGTATTTCTTTGAAGTGATCTCTTCTTTCTGACAACTGCCAATGTAAATATAACCTTGTTATACCCTTTCTGATCAGTGTACCTACTGAACATAAATTCATATTCTTTCACATCCTCAATAATATTTGCTTTTGGTGGAAATTATAATTGCATGCTGCTAAAAGACCATAATCTTTTACTATAACACAACGATTCAAAACCCATCAGGAAACAGATCAGCTCAAAGTAAACTGGTGTGAGCAACCAAAAAGAATTTTCTGACTAAGACCTTACAGAATTCTATTTCAATCTGATTTAAACACATGCTACAAGTGTCAACACAAACTGCCATGGCCCAGCAGATTAACAGCAAGCACTAAAAGGAAAACAAATATCACACTATATATAGCTTGACTGAAATGCTGTTAAATGAAGTTTGCATCAAGCTATTTTCAAAATGAAAGAGAACAGAATTAATATTTCCAAGTACTTGGTAAACTTGTCATCTACTCTAATGTTAGAAAAATCTCAGTGGAATTACTTGTAGTTCACAATGAAAAATGGCTTGCTATGTGCTGGGCTGAGAAACAGATGTGTACAGATACCCAGCTACTAATCTGAGCTCCCCAGGGAGCCATGGCCTCTTGCAGACTCCCTCTCTCGGGTTCCTGGCTGGGGAACATGCATATTTGCTCCCTAACAGCCCTGGAAAAATTCCAGTTAAACTCATATTTTCCTGCAGTTTTCACAGAAGAGGAGAGAGTGCCTTAAGAAGGTGACAGGGATGGCAGCCCACTGGAACAAGTACAGTCATTCCTTTTTCACCAGATATCAGTATGGAGGGATGACTAAAATGCTGCACAGACGGTACATAAAGACAGCCACAATAGACATAACCACCACTCCGTGAGCCCCATTATACAAAAATCCCCTTCCAATACTGACTTTATATAAAAATCAGCCAGTCTGGATGATGTTCAGCCAATTCTTTGACACACTAACAATTATTCTGCCAATTATCAATAAATTGCAAAAGAAGAGCCAATAGTATAATGATTAGGCAGAAGAGAAGAAACTGAAGCTGGGATTATCTTCAAGGAGACTTAATTTCCCCTCTTACATAAAAATGGCAAATCATAACAAAAACATGCCAACCCTGGATATTACAGAATGAACAAGAGAAATATAATTAACTACAATACACTTGGATGTATTTTAGTGCAGCTGAATATCGTCTTACCAAATATCACTCAAAACTTGTTATAAATTATATTTATTTATTAAAACCAGGCTTGCTTTAAATATGTAGGAGATTCCAAAATTATTCTGGCAATAATGATGTCATACGACCTCCTACTCAGTAGTTCCAGCTTTTGATAACAAAAACAGATTTCAGATTTCTTGCATTAGTGGTCTGTTGCATTGCTATTTTCCCAACACTGACATCAAAAGCAGACACTAACAGACTTCACTTTTGCAAAGAAGGGATGAAGAGTAACTGAGGTCATTGTTGTAGAACTCCTACTGCAGTGAAATGATAATGCCCTTATTAAATAAATAACTACAGATTTTAGAGTAGACAGCTCCAAAAGAAACAGGCAATGGTGGTATTTCTGTGTTTTAACCTCTTACTCTACACTGATGTACTAAACAGTGGTCATGTCTCTCTTTAAACCCTATTAAAATATATCAAAGCAAGATCAGCTTTGATATATTGTAAGTACTCAGCACTTCAGTCTTAAATGATTTAGTAAGATGTCCACAAGGTCTGATGGTTGCAGTTTTCAAATTTAGGAGTGTATTTTAATACGTTCAGCCCAACTCCTATTTCACAGCTCAGTCTCTCCCAAGCCTAAGGCAACTGCATAGCTTATCTTCGCTGCTTTGAAGTTTCTTTCACATTACAGCACTGTGGTTAACCACACCCTTTTGAGAGATGGTTAGCTATAACCTACAATCACCGAAAATTGAGAGAAGAATAAAGCCTGTGGCAAAATTTGGCCTCTGCCCCCCTGGAACACTAATTATTTGGGTCCATGTAGTTTGAGCTAACATATGTTGCTGTTCACATCACCTTTTAGGTTTTATGCATATTTCTTACACTTTCAAAGAGACATACAATCATTATCTGAAGATTTTTGCAGCCTCTTCAAATTGTAATTACTCCATGAAGTACAATCTGAGGCATGGAAAAGCAAATTTTCAAACAGCATTGGAGCAAATGGGTGTTTATTTACACAGCCAGTTGGTTTGGTTACCATGTAGGCAGAGGGTTGAGTATGACTGCCTGCAATGTAGTACAGCATCAACAAAGCAAGAACAGAAGCTCACATGCATTTTGCATGAGGACTTCTTCAGAAGCCCCAAGGGCAATGTGACTGCACTAAGGCTGCAGGAGGAGTGCACTCCAGGATATGTTCCATGCTTTCAGTTCCCCAAACAACCAAGCAAGTAGTTTTCACACTGCAGTTCACTTTCTGCCTATGCACCTGGGTTTCTTTCCAGCCAGGGAGTGCCAAAGGAGAGAGGGAGGAATGGCACACACCTGAATCTTGTTCAGACCTGCAACCAGCACACAACTGGACCTGGAAGGGACACCTGGGTTATACAACTTCAAAGGAATTTGGAATCCCTAATACCACGTAGTCCTAGGAAGGAGAAAATCTGCAAGAGCCATGTGGTCAACACAAAACGACAGATAAATAAAGTTCTTCTCAAAATGTTATTTTTCCTCTAAGGAAAAATAAAAGAAAGTAGGCCTCTTGGACAAAGCATTATTCACTCATTTTCAATTGCTCCTGCTATCCATATTTGTGACTATTTCTGAATTTCATTGACTATCAAGGGGGTAAGATAAAAAGGGTCACTTCAGAAAATGTTTAAAAAGTTTTCAAAAAACCTTTATGATTTTTTTTAAAGGAAACAAATACCAAGAGAATAAAATGCAAACAACAACAACAACAGTATATTGTGTTTCCTAATTAAAGACTAGTTCAAACAGGAACCTTGTCAGTAACTCTACAGGTCAGATCCTTTATCTTTCCTAATCAGAACATCTATGGAATCATGTTGGAGAAAGATGAAAAGCTAGGGTCATATCCAAACACAAAAGAAAGACAATAGATTGCTTCTGAGAAGAAAATCATAACAAAGAAACTGCATAAATGAAACGTGCTCGTGAAGTAACCTGTTATCAAACAGTCAATGAACAGGGCTAACTTCACAATGAGGTATGGAAGCACTTCAAGGGCGAGGCTGCAGATGTGCATCCGAAAGCCAGACATGTGCAAGCCCACATAAAAAACCACCTGAAATAACAACCTAAAGAACTTTTTGAAATAGGGCACTAGTGAACACAGAATCTGGACTGTTTCCCTGCAAAAGAGTAAAAGCAACAAGCTTTAAAGTTTAGTGTGATCTGTCTTTAATCAGATATGTTTTGTTATTCGCTATGCGAGCACAGTTTTGCAACTGATGGAAACCAACAGGAGACGGAAATCCAGTATTCTCGAGTATCTATAATGGAAAAAAAAGCAGCAAGAGGAATCAGAAGCTGATTGAACCTAAACAAATTAAATTGTTCTTACTTTTCTCCATAAATTCTCATTTTTGGTAATAAATACAGACCAATCAAATACAACTTTTTTCTTCAGGTGTGTTCTATGATTTAGCTTCCAACAATCCCAAATCAGAACTCAAGTTATTGTCTTGTTGTTGGGGTTTTAGCAGTTCTCCTGTTTTCTTTTTCTCTTGAAAAATTTTTCCCATATATATTGCCAGGGCAACAAATTACTGGGTACTTAAGAAAAAACAAAAGACCTGGCCACAGGGAGAGGGGGTCCAACTGGCTACTCTCTTTCACCCGGGGTTTTCTCGTGTAAGGTGGAGGGATGCCTCGAGATATGAACTGGAAAAGAGGGGGTTGGGTACAGCCCCTGGCGGGCTGGTGTTCTCGGTGTTCGGAGGGAGAGGAGGGCTCCCATCGTTGTGGATGAAGTTTCGTTGCTGCTGCAGGCTCCTGCTTTCGGCTGCCTTCCAGCTACTGTGAGTGGATCTTGCTTGTTGGAGTGGCTGTTACACTGCGACCCTAACACCCCACCTCACGAAAAGGGGGACCTTTTCACCATCCGCTCGGGTGCCTCAGGGAGAAACCCCGGGATCCCAAGCCCGCCTGTCCCTGCCCCGCTGGGAGCCGGGCCGCGGCCGCTCTGCCCCCACCACTGCTTCGAGCCTTCGTTACACTGCAGCTCCGCACTCCCGGCCTGCCGAGACCTCCCGGGGTTCCCGCTGCAGCTCCGGAGTTTGAGCTGTCTGTCCTCNTCCGTCCGGGCACCGGGATCAGCTGCCCAGGGGGTTTGTGCAGCCTTTGTTCCATCCCTTCCCGGCTCGGCCGAGCTGCCATTGCCACGTGCTCCCCGAGCCCGCTCCGGAGCGCCCCCTGCAGCCGCGGGGGAACCATCGCACCCGCCCCGCTCACCGGGAGCCGCCAGCGCCCCTGCCGGCTGTGAGCGGAACTGCACCCACGGGGAAAGGGCCTGACAGCCGAGAGAGGCTGGCACTGGGTTTGTGGTGCTGTTTGCTGTTACTGCCACAGTTATTGTTGCTTGTTTGCCTTGTTATACATATATATATATATTAGTAAAGAACTGTTATTCCTATTCCTCATATCTTTGCCTGAAAGCCCCTTAATTTCAAAATCATAATAATTTGGAGGGAAAGGGGTTGCATTTTCCATTTCAAGGGAGGCTCCTGCCTTCCTTGGCAGACACCTGTCTTTCAAACCAAGACACTTGTCAAGACACCTGAGTCACCCTAATTTCATTATTCAAGCACGTTTGTGAAGTTTTTTACTGTGCACAAATGAACATCATGATATGCACAGACCAAGAATCTGCTGATGAACACTGGTTATTTTTATGATCTTGAATATCTTTTAAGATTTCTGTATAAAGACTGTAGAAGTGAAATTCAGAATACCAAAATGGCCAGGGAGATAATCTGAAGCAAGGAAGATGTATCCTTAATGGAAGAGGATCAGATCACGGAACGCTTGAGAAAACTGGACATAAACAAGCCCACAGGCCCTGGTGGGATGTACCCCTGAGCGCTGACAGAGGGCATTGCAAGGCGACTTTCAGTAATCTATTAAGATAAAAGAGGTACCAAAAGACTGGAAAAAAGCAAAAGTCATGTCTATCTTCAGGAAGAGCAAGCAGGAGAACCCAGGAGACTAAGGCTGGTCAGTCTTACCTCAGTCCCTAGGAAGGTGGTGGACCAGCTAATCCTGGAAACCACTTTCAGACTCATGAACAGCAAAAAATCAGGAATAGTCACCATGGATTCACCAAAGGCAAGTCATGCTTAAATAACTTGATAACCTTATATGATAAAATAACTGGCCTGGCAGAAAAGGGGAGAAGTGTATGTCACCTCCTTGGAACTTCAGTGAGCCCTCTGACACTGTCTTCCATGAGATCCTATCACATGCAAGGGGGAAACTTCCATAGATTTTCTGTAAGACCATCCATAGATGAATTTTGAAACTTCATTCAAACAGTACTTGATTCAAGGAAGCACATTGCCAGCAACTTCAACATAGCTTCTAGGACATTCCAGGAAAAATCAATGCTCAGTAAAATTAAGAATATATCCCAGAAAGAGATCATAAACACATCTGGTCTTTAAAACCATTTTTTCTTTCTTCACCATATGACTTAAAATGTAAAAATTGGATATGCTTGTAAAGACACACATCCCTGACTTTTAGCTTTTTAATCCACAGTTCTGGGCCACAGTTTTTCAAGGTTACAAACACAAACGTGAAGAACAGTAAAGAGAAATAAGTTTGGGAAGTCATACCAAAAGAAGAGTAACCCTCTAGATCAGAAATGTAAACGGACAACCTAAAGAATATATAGTTGCTTAATATATGATGAGTCTAAGGAGAGCAGAGGTCATGGCCTCAAATATAACAGATGGGTCAAAGAACTGAAATGTTCCAGTCATGAAACTGTGCCAATCTCATGAGGAAATGCAGACATATTACCACTGTCTTCCTTATCTGTAGAAAAAAGTCCCACAAGTTCCAGTCTGCTAAAGTGAACAGAGGCCAGTGAATTCATACTCATCCTTAATACTAAGGATTTCAGAGAAAATTAAAAGGATGAAGGACTTAGCAAGTGCTCATATTGGGAACAGCAAAAGTAATGCAAAAATGTTTGGTTTGAATTCTGTAACATCACACAGGAAAGTCTTTATCCTGATCTCATTGATAGATTTGAGATCAAGTCAGCAGTTTCTCAAACTTGTTTCGTTTTCCTAGCATTATTTTTTAATGTATGAACACACAGAGTATTTTTGCTATGAGCATGAATGATTCTTAAAAGTTATTTTTACAGACTCAGAAGGCAAATATGGTAATGAGATGAATAACGAACCATGTTTCTTATTACAGCTGTCAGAGCTGCATTTCATGAAAATGTACACTCAAAGTACTGATACAGCCGAAGATATTTTGATGACACTGCAATGATGTGGCCAAAACAAGTTCAACTTCTCCTATCCAAAATAACCAGAGATATGAATTCCATGTATGGAAAAATTACTACTTTACTGTATCCAAAAATTATGTAATCTATCTTCCTCCAAGTTTATTCTGAATTCTTTAGACAGCCTTGTAATACAAACCTTTCCAACACTTCAGCCCAACTATCTGTGTGGTACTCGGTGTACCACAAGGAGTTCTACTGACCATGACACAAAGCTGATGACCAGTCCACTTAACGAATTTTTCTTCCATAAATCCAGTGAAAATCATAATTAAACTAAAAAGGCCAAGTTGGGAAATGCAGTTAAGTTTCTTCCCTTTGCTGGGGAATAAAACAGTTATAGTTTATTTCCTACCTTGAACCATCAGCATGGGCTCCTTTCCACCGCCGTGTGCCAGCATCTCTCTACGATAGCGCTCCCCCATTGCCCTGGAGAAACACAGGTGTTAGAGCCATCTGCAAACACAACCTGTCCAGCCTTCACTCAGGTTTGCTTCTAGGATCTCTACAGAACTCACAGACAGAGACCAAATTAAATTTTCCACCCTGAAAAAATGACTGATGCCATGTTGACTCCTCAAATTCAAATTACATTTAAAATCACACTATGAGTAACTGAACTAGACAAATTTTATACATATGAGTGTGTGTTGGCGCTTATAGAAGTTAATTTGCGAACAACATTTCAGCCTTCATTGTGCCAAAGGGAAAAGTTGCTCTGTTACAATGTCCCGAACGTTCAGCAAAGGTGTAAGAACGCTTACAGTTTGTGACCTCACAATTTACTTCTTAATTTCACAAAGCAAAATGAGTAGGATAGCTATACTCAGCTTTGAAGTTGGTGACATGAAGCCTGTTTAATAGCCACAGTTGCTTTGATTTCAGTAGAAAATTACAAGCAATTAGGCATCTATGAATTTCAAGCTCTCTAATTACATCTAAATAGGGATTTCAGTGCCTCCCAACCAACACACCTGTATGTTAAAATATTGACACAATTTTTTTTGCACCAATGAACATGTACCAAAGTACATACATATATATATATGCGTGCTTATTTCCTGCTTTGTAATCCTCTTAAAATCAAGAAAAACACCAACAATTAATTTGGATCAAAAAAGCCCACCAAGCTCATTTGTTTCATGTTTTTCAGAAGCAACTAGCATTTCATTCTATTTAACATTACTCTGTTTTTACCTATCAAATGGGTTCTGAGCAAAACACTGCTTCCACACCATACAGGCAACAGCCCTGGACATGAGGTAGGAGTAATATTTGGCACCATAGCCCACGAGGTGACTGAATCGTAGCTGCCAGGCCTGTAAGAAGAAAAAAACCCCAAAACCCATGTTATCTTTTAAATTCTTTAAATTGTTCAACATTTTCTTATGTATGATGGAAGAAATCTGATACTACTAATGATAAATAAAGAAGAAAAAAGTAAAAAAAATAGCCATCAGAAATAAATCCCGGAATGAACAATCCTTTATCAGAAGAAGCATTTTTCAATCTAACTGCTGAGTATCCAATACACTGATCATCAAGATTGAAATTATACATAAACAGGGTCAGAAGGGGAGAAAATCAAGCAGTAAAATAAATTATTCATATCTGATAACAGCTGTGTAGTTCTACTGGTCTTGAACAAAACCCACAATTACCTTGTTACAAGTAACGCAATATTTTATAATTTTCCATGTGGGCAAGTACAGTGTCACACTCACAAAAGTTCAACTGATAAACTTTTGTCACAAACAAAATGGTTATTGGGACTTAGGTTTAATACTATAAAAAATACGGTTTTCCATGTGCCAAAAACCTTAGAGGTACACAAATTCCATCCACATGCAACACCATAATTCACAGATCTGTCTGCACATTTTTAAGTGCATATATATTTGGCAGATTATAGTCCACAATTATATTGCTATTCATTCATGTATTGCTACTTTATGACTCATTTATTGTCACTTTATGACTCATTCAAGTGATGTTAGACTTATTTTTTAATGCTGTTCAGTGTTGACGGTTTCCTTATGTTTCTTAGCAAAGAAAATCAGAACATATAAGAATTTATCAGTCTTACCTTCACAGAAATAAAAATATTTTTTTCTTTTTATTTCCCTGACTGCAACAGAATAATTTAAATTGTGACAGTCCTCCAAAGGTCATCTGGTCCAACCCTCACTTAAAGCAAAGCCAGCTTTGGAGAGATTTCTCAGGGCTCTGTCTAAAGTCTCCAGGGATGAAGATTTCATCACCTCTCCAGTGTGATGTGTAAAGGCAAGCAGGTCCAAACTGAAACAACGTTGTTTCCCAACAGATTCGGGCATATTTTTTGAAATGAGAATGGATGACTGTATAAAGGAAGGAGTATGAAACTTCCTTTGCTCTGTTGGCTCTGAGGAAACCAAAGAGATGACAAGTGCCCTACCTTATATGTCCTCCTACCCAAAGTCAAAGCTCCTAACATTCTTGTAATATGACTGTTGTCATGGTTTTTGCAGGTACTATAAAAAACAGTTTTGAAGAGGAACTAAAAGATAAACAATAATGTAATATAACAGATGTTTTCAATTTAAATCCATGGGCTGTGAGATGCTTGTTCTTATCCTACAGTCAATGGCTGAAATTCTGATAAAGCCAAACAAAAAAGTGAAAGGACATTTGTAATTTTCCAAAACTATTTGTCTTTGACTGGGATTCTTTATCACACTGTAATTAACAAAGTCCTTATTTTTTACAGTTGAAATAAACTATGCTTCTTTATTCAAGAAAGTGCTGATTATCATCTTATTCTCCATTACTCAAAAAGATGTGTGTGTATTCTAAAAAAATTACCAGTTGAGGAGGTGGAAAAAGAAAGTATTTGGCTTTTACTCAGTCTTTTTTCCTTGAAAGAAAAGAGAGCAAATGGTGCCTCATAATCTAAATGACTTTGAACAGCTGATGAGAAGCAAGTTGCTAGCTCCCTTTCCTGAGCAACACCTCCAAATAAAGTTCTCAAAGTTAGGTGTAGTTCAGCCATTCAAAAGAGACATTTTACAAGATGGTTATTTCCACCCTAAGACAGGTGTCCAAAACAAATGGAATTTGCCATGGGTGACCAGTTGAGCCTGTACTGGTGACCTATTACCACTAGTTAAAAGTAGGAATAGCAGGGTTAAATGAGATGAAAAAAGGTCCCCAGTCTTCAATTTTCCTATGGGTATTGATGCATGGTGCAAATTCTTAAAAATTATTAACTTTTTCCTTTTTTGTTAAGGTAAAGCCCGGTACTGCATCTCATTGTAATGTGTAAGTGTGTTAAAACATTCAGCTTGGACAGAATCTCTGGTTTGCTTTCAAAGGTATTTTGGTTGCCATGTTCATGCTTTATAGCTATAGTTTTTCTAACTAGTCTCTTAATTATAACCATAATCATTAAGCTAAAAGCACATTTTGAAACAGAGCAAAGAGACTACGTTTTTAGAAGACTGAGCAGGAAAACATGTCAGTTTATTTTATAGTAAGTTTTTAAAGTTATGATAAGAAGTTTCAATTCTCTCTGGAATGTGGAAAACTTTACTGATGAATTGGTTTCACATACTCAGAAATGGTTTTTAGGCTACAAAAAAAAATAATTTCCAGAAGTTTGGCATAGTGAAGGATATTTCTACCTCTCCCAATAGAAAGGAATTACTTTGATAATCACCTAAGCTGTAACTAAAACAGTATGTCTTCCCTGAAACCTCACATTACATTGTTGACTCAAATGCTCTTGGCATTTAATGGTCTGCACCTAAAACAGCTCATCTGCACTTCCAGGTTGATCAACTGCTCCATTCATCGGGTTTGTTGAAACTCTGTATCACAATTAAGCAAGGAGAAAAGAACAACTTCTCAGCAGTCTGTCCAAGACCAAAAGCTTGATTTCAAAGTCTGCACCTAAAACAGGCCTCTGCTTAATTTTGTTTGACCTTGTCTTTGCTTTACTAACAAACTTCACATTGTTTCCTTTCAAAAGGGAAAAGGAAAGGACCAAGGAATGCCACTACTCATCTCTCTCCCTGCATGTGGGGAGGCTTGCAAATATGATGAAGTTGAAATTTCAACAAGTCATTTAGAACAGGACAATACCCAAGACAAGAAGCAGAAATGGAGGAGGAGTCAAACCAACTAAGGTTGTTTTCCCATTGCAAACAGCAGTAAAGGAAAACCAGTAACAAACAGTGATATTCCCTACTGAACTTTGAAGCCTGTATTCAATTTAATTTTCTATTTTTTAACCAGTACATATTTTCTCCACTCTAGAGCATGAATAACTCTAGAATGTCATCATTTCCTGTCACTACTTTTGTCCCAGTCCTCATACAAAGTTCCTCATCAGGAACTCCCAATCTTCAATATTATCCAAAACCTATTACATTACTCAAGTACATTTTCTGATTCTATGCTGTCCTAACAATTAACTTTTCAAGACTGGACTTAGCTACCTATAAAAATATATTTAAAAATTAAAACACCCATCCTCTACCCTAATTCACAAGGAGCTACCTGCCCATATTAAAAAAAAAAAATACCAAACCAACTCTTCCTCTCCTCCTACTTCATACAGAGGAGATTACAACCTAGGCAATAAAATGTTCAAAAAACCCAAGAATGGCTACTGCTCCATTAAAAAGTCCTATGATGAATAAAAAGACACCCCCATCACTGTAAATGTATTTAAAACTAAAGGATTGATCTGCTAGCATAAAACTCCATTTCTCCATATTAATAAATTCAGCTATAGACACAAGTTACTTGATTTCTTGTGTTATTTCCAATGAGGAGTCATTTCTCCATTAGAAAAAAAAAAGACATATCAAATTCCATTTTGGACAAGGTAAAGGCTCGACATGCAGAACTAGGGCAGTCTCCTTATTAAATGTTATATTTTTGGTAAGCAGCTAGAAAGTTAATGAAGACTCTGAGTAATCGCTTACTTCAAAAAGTTCCATGAACCCATTCCAGGAGTTTATAAAACAGTGCATTTTACAGCATAGCCCATGGGTTATGATAATATGCCATCCACAGGTCATGTTCATGCCTGCTTTTTATTCAGCACAACAGACTGTAATAAGGTGCATGACTGATCCACTGCTGTTATTAAACAGGCTTTTTTTCCACCAACATTATCAATCTTTTCTTATACCCATGTCTGAAGCATTTCCAAAATTCCACGTGCAATGGCTTTCCACCCCATCATGTAAAAACAAAAATACCTTACTGATACTTTTGTATTCTTACACCTTATCAGGACTTTTTTTAAAGTCCTTGTAGAATACCTTCTTAGGGTAAGATTCAGTTAATTTTACTTTAGCAACCTTTAACTATGTGTCTTGCCCAAACTAGTCACATAGGCCTCCTTTATAGTAGAGGACAGAAATATTTATCCTGTTACCTTTTGAGAGGACAGGATTACTTTAGGAGAAATCCAAGTAATTTACTACACCTTCTATCTTCTATTTAAAAGTTGAGTCACTTCATTCATTTTAACAACATGGTAGGATTAGTTAAACCGAACTGTTTTGAAGGCTACATTAGTTTAGGATTCAATTATTTGAATTTTAAATTTAGAACTGTTAATATTGTCACAAAAATAATCTGATATAAAAATTTAGATGTGATGGTAAAAACACAAAATTGAAAGAAAATCCATAGGTAGCTTAATATATACTAAGCTAGCTTCTGCTTGAGTGTGGGTAAACACTGTTCTGGGGAGCTCCACTAATTACATCAGGGATCAGTGCTACAAAACCCTACTATATCTTTTGAAAATAAATCCTACAGAAGTTCTTGACTATTGCTTGGACTTTTCAAAACGTTCTTCCAACAGTTTCTGCTGCAGCTTTAGGTACTTCAAAGTATATTTATGTCCATTTTGCTTTGCATCTTAAGACAAAAACACAAGTGAAAACCTGAAAAGACCTAACACTAAATTAAGGAAAGTATTTTTGTCATTTAAGACTTTTAATTACAAAACATGTGCTCCAGTAATTACAACAATGAGCTTGTTGTTGAATTGTTTCCATGAAGAACAATATTTGATGGAGATGATATCTGGTGCCCTCCCCCTTCTTAATTAAAATCTTATTCTGGCAGGAAATCCAACAGACGAGCAGCCATCTTATCTGCTTCAAGGGCTACTGGGTGAAGAACCCCTCGTGTCTGGCACTAACTTGATACTACTGCTCCTAATGCCCTTGAATTTAGCTATCAGCATGGGTGGAAAACTCCTGAGAGTCAAGGGGAAGCTGCAGGCTCTGGTTACTTGGAGGCAGGAGAGAACGACAATTAGCATGGGAATTAGCACAGGCTATTTCCCTCTGCTGAGGCCAAGGTTTATCAGCACCAGTGGAAATTCAGGACAACACTCCTCTGCCATGCAAAAAAGCACACGTTAGCCAGTGCTTTGAAGATGTCCTCAACTCATTCTCACTTGAAGAAATGGTTTCATGAGTATCGGAGTGCAGAGTTTGCAAACTGTTTGTGCCAGTAGCTACCTCTGGGGAAAAGCTGGAGCACTCCCTGACTGTAGAAACAATTCTCTCCACACGTATGCAGCGGCTTGCTTGATCAACTCACATTCCGTATTTTTGACCTGAACCCCTCTAAGTTTTATAGAATTACATCATCATCCTTCTAGAGTTTCACAATAATAGTAAAATGCAATAAAGTACCACTTTCTTTCCTGCAGTTTCTAATCTTGCTTAGAATAACAGAAAACTAATTTCAAGAAACCTCATCTCGTGCTGTGCCTCTAACTCACTTAGTATCAATACTCTTCAGTTTTCCAGTGCTGTGCATTTCTGTGTTAGGAATGGAGAGAACACAAAGTAAACCAAACCAGAGACACTGATGACATTTCAGAAAGCGAGTCAAGCAAGAGATTAAGATTTCAATTTATAACACTTCCATGTTTTTATTATAAAATGATAAATAAATCTAGCAAGGCAGAGAATGTAAATATTTTTGCAGTTGTTTACACCAAGGAAGAGGAAAGGAATTTAACATGCAATTAACCACTTAGGTGATTCCAGATATGTACCATATGGTCTTTGAATTGCTTAAAGAAAAATACTTCATTTTTATTTATAAACTATTCATGAATTTGAGCTGCTTATAGCAAAATAATTTAGAACTATTTACTCTATATCCTCTTCTCCCCAGAAAGGGTCTGAAGGAAGGGGGATGTGGGTCATAATAAAGAATACTGACATCAAAAATCTGTATGTATGATTTCCATTGCTTCACAATCTTTAAAAGACACAGAGATATGAAAATGGATTTCTTATTGTGTCCTTTAACTGATCTTATTTGGACAAGTTAAGAGACAGTGTTACTTGTAAACATTATAACTAGTCGTTAAAGTAAAATATACTAAATTTGCAAACATACAATTTTCAAACAAATCCTTTATGTCATACCATGTAATTCTACACAGATACACATACACATGCAATACCCCCTCTTCGATTACAATTAATAATTTCTATTATTGCCTACGCTTTAAATTCATAAATAGAATCGATCACCACTGTTTCCTTTGGGTACAGACTTGCACAGAAGCTCAAATTTTTTATATTACTTTTCCAATTAAACTTGATTTTGAGTATTGACCTATTATTTTAAAATAAACACCACGAATGCTGCTTAAGATAAGCCCTTACAAAAACTGAAAAATATCTTAAACTGTGTGCCAACTGCAAAATCCATTTGCCTGTACAACTTAACCAATTAATTTACCTGAACCAACACTGGATGATGAAATCACTACCTTTTTACCGTACTGTTTATTTACTATCTTTTGCTAGAGCCATTCTAGACTAAGGGATAGATTTGAGGGATCATGATTCTAATCCTTAATCTGGCACAAGTGCATTGTGAACTTAAAAAAATTACATTCACCCCCCCTCAGCCACCTTCTGTGAAGCAAAGGTGCCAATAATTCCTCTGTCTTGTTCTTTTCTGTTTTGACTTTTCATAGAAAGGACAGTCTCCCACTGCATTTGAAGAGAATTTCATTTCAGACTCTCTAGGCTGTGTTTATGGCAATGATGTATTCAGTTGTATCTATCACTGTCAAATATAGCTCCGGTACTGCAATCCTGGGGGGGAAAAAGGATTTGTGAGCCATGAAAAACAGAACTATAGCAAACTAGATGAAGCTATCCTGTTAACATTTTGAATAAATTTAGATATATCGTACATATATATGAAAACATATATATATGTGTGTATATGTGTTTTCATATTATATATATCTAAATATATTCAAAATGTTAACAGGAGATGTATGCAACTACTTCCTGCATCATTCCTTAAAATGCTCTACCACATGGTAAACACTATCACTAAAGTACGCTTGAGTTTCATGGGGCTAGCACTTGGAAAAAGAATTTCCTTAAAAGTGCTTCATATCTTAGGATATCTGTAAACACTCTAGTGCTGTGGATAGTTGCCCAGTGAATGGTGTCATGTTACCACTGGAAAACAAATCTTCACAGTATTTGCTATCAGCATTTTCTTTATCATAAAATGAACTCAACTCCACAAAGACAGAAACCTAAACAAACCTTGAAAGGTGACTTTAAGAGCTTTTGCAAGTCCCAGCATCTACTTTAATACTGACCTCGGCAGGGCACCAATCTTTTTGAAACGGCTTTTAGCTATTAATTATTTATAGAACTATCACCTCCCCAGAGTTCACTGTGCACTTCTTTATCAATCTTTTCCTCAGACCCAGACTCTTCAACTTGATTTTACAGTATACTTTTAAGAAGGCTTATATGAAAACTAATCCAGGGACTTGCACTCTGTATAAACAACTTTCATTTCCAACATGGCAAGGTAAAAAATTACCTTGAAGGGGTTACACAAACTTCAAGAGGTTGAGTAATAACATATGACTTCATCTCTCTTCAAAACACTCAAAAAAGTGGAATATGAGCAACATCAGTACCTCTCAAGTAACTGAAGAGGGAGAAAAAGTGGAAAAGCCATCCTCTAGCAAGGTTCTCTGGCTTTACTGTGAAACTCATGTCTCTGTGATCTACAACAGTGGTTTCTTTAAAACTGCCTATAAGAGAGATGCAAGACACACTGGGTGTCTGCTTCCCTCTTCAACAAATGAGGGAAAAAATTAACAATACTTTAAAAGATTAGGTACTAACCATAATCACATTTGCTATCAATTATATAATTTTTCCCCCTCTATTTGCTCATTAATAAGAAACAAATAATCACAGTCTCAATCCCAAATAATCTTTTCATAAAGGTTTTCAATACCACTCATATGTGCTCATATAATTTTCTCTTTGCTAGCCAAATACTCAAGTTCCTTAACTTTCCTCATAGTTCATGTTTTCAAACCTAGCATCTTTCCAAAACTGCTTCACTGTAATTCTTTCATTTTAGTTACATTTTTTAAGAGGTAGACACACCTATTAGAGGACACAATACTACCACTGCTAACTCCCCAAGACCAAATACTAAAATATATTAAAAAAATCACAGAATTACCTTTTCAGCATCCCATGTATAAAAGCATACTCTTTGGGCATTTATTGTTCTTTAAATCCTTATTACTTAAATTGCTTTCCCAGTGCAAACTATCCTTTGGTAAATGATTGAGAAGGGTCCTGCCATAACATCCGCTGGCTCCTTCAGAACTTTGCAATGAATCCCATCAGGCCCTGAGACCTGTGAACGTTCAGTGTACACCAACGGGAAATCACTGGTCCTGCACTCATGGTCCTCTGGGAACTGGGATGCCCAAGGTCTATTATTAGCATTAAAGACTGAGGGAAAACAATGCATTGAATCACTCTGCTTTTTCTTCATCCTATTAGTCAGACGACCATCTTCAGCAAGTATCAGTCAAACGTTTTCTTTAAACCTCCTCTTTCTACTTTCTTTAAAAAGCCCTTTTTGTTATCTGAAGCAACACTGGCCAGTTTCAACTCTAATGGAGCTTTGGCAATTTGTGTCTTCTCCCTGCATAAAGGCTGAGAGAAATGGGGTTGCTCAGCCTGGAGGAGAGAAGGCTCCAGGGAGACCTCAGAGTACCTAGAATGACCTGCAAGAGAGGTGGAGAGGGACTTTTATCAAGGGCCTATAGTGATAGGGCAAGGGGGAATGCCTTTACATTGAAGGAGGGCAGGTTTAGATTAGATATTAGGATGAAATTTTTTACTCTGAAAGATGCTGAGGCACGGCAACAGAGAAGTTGTGGGTGCCCCATCTCTGGAAGTGTTTGAGGTAAAGTTTGGAAGGGACTTTGAGCAACATGGTCTAGTGAAAGCTGTCCCTGTCCACAGCAGGGGGGCTGGAACTGGATGATCTTGAAGGTCCCTTCCAACCTAAACCCTTCTGTTATTCTGCGATAAACAAATCACAGCTCTGTACTCTTCCAGACCTTGCTTCAAGAGACCATACTGTTTCTTTTTCCTCCTGAGCTCAACCAGGACTTTCCTGTTCAGCCAAACTGGCCTTCTACACCATTTGCTTGACTTACACCACAGTGATCCAAATTCTTTGGATCATTTAAATTGTTTTTCAAAATTTTTGCAACATTTGTCAACTGAAGGAGCTTCCATAAATATTGTAAATAATTTATCACCTAAATCATTAACAAAACCATAGAATACAGTAATTTCTGGACAGATTCCTGATGATGTCCACTTAAAATGTCCCTGTCTGAAACTAAACATTCACCTGCTTTGTCAGCATGTTTTCTGTGTGTTGACTCAGTCACAGATCTATAGTTTGGTTGTACCCTCATGATTTGCAAGTGTCAGAAAGCTTGCTAAGCATAGAGTTATGCTATCAATTACTTCTGGTTTCCAAGGCCAATCAATGTCTTAAGAAGGAAGTGGATTTTTTTTATCTTAGGCAGTTCGTAACAAAACTGGGGTTATTTTGCTCCCTTGATTGTTCTCAAGGTACCTATGAGCTGCTTAATAATTGCTTCTACTCCTCCTTGAGTGACAAAATCTGAAGTTCTACAGTTCCCAAGTTCTTCTGCCTTCATAAGAGAAGCTATCATGATAACACCACTTTTTCCTGAGTTTGTGAGTCATAATTCCTCCAAGCCACTGACTATTTTGACAAGTTTAAATATTCTGACAATCAGACTAAATCTAATTTATTCTCTTTTATTCCCTAATCTCAGTACTGTTTCAATCCATCTCAAAAATTACATGTATTATTATTTTTCAAAAAATGCTGGGGTAGAATAGAATATCACTACTTTCTCTGACATTTATTGTTGTTCTTTCACCCACTCTCCTCTTGCTTCTTCAGTAATTATGAAAATTTATTACCTTCTCTTTGCTTTGCAACCTACTTTGCAACTCAGCATTTCTAGCCTTTTTTGTTCTGAATTCTTGCATTCTTCTAGTAATTATCTCTAGTCATATAATGATTTCTATTTTTTATTATCTTAATAAAGTTTTAAAGGACTTGGTCTTTACTGCCAAATCTTTTTTGCATCAGGATGGTTTGTATCCTTGGTTCAGTCTCTTGGATAACTACATAATGTCTGTTGAATCATCATACTTAGCTATGTTCCAGTTCCAACAAATATCTGGCAGCTTTCCTCTTTCTGTTGCATTGTTTTTAATCGTTATTGCTGGGTTTGGTTTCTAAGCTGCTTGAAACTTCCACAGTTTTACTTCTGGCTCTTTAGAACTTACCCTGTACTCCGTTTTTCACAGTTTTTTATGGCTTTCACTTTTCTAATAACCTCCCTTTCTCAGATATTCAGATGTACATGCTTTTTCTCTCACTGAATTCTTCTTTGCATCTTATAGATTAGCACCATAAATTTTATTCTCTCAGCTGCCACCCAGAATTGGTTTTTTTAAAAGCTCTTTGCCAATAGCACCCATTCTACCTTTTAGCTGTTTTTTTTTTACATTTCATTTAAGCTAGCTTTCAGTTTTGCTTAGGTTCTAAGGTTATATCATAGTTTAGCTCAATAAATCTCAAACAAATTTTGGAAGGTTTTAAATAAAATAAATATGAAGTGAAATTACAGTTTAAAATTTAATAGGCAGCCACTACTTAGCCTTCCTTACCAATAATTTTAAGATTTATGTTCACCACTTGAGTAAAGTTTTCAGAATTCAAAACCACTTTTACCATCAGAGGTTAAGGGTTATCACTTATTTACTTTAAGCCAGCTGCCTCATTGCTTGCTCAGTCTGACTATTTATTCTTTTTACATGCATTACTGATATTCACATGAAATTTTACACAGAAGCAGAGTTATATGTAACTGCACATTAGTAGTCACTTCAAAAACCTAACAAGAAATCCTAAGACGACAGATGCCACAAGGACCCAGATGGCAGATTCTATACCAAGATACTTCACCCAAACTGCCAGCCAGCCCTCAGTAGGCTGTTTAAACATATACTCTCTTGCACACAGGTTTTCTTCAACAACAACAAAAAAAGAGGCTTTGGCTCATGGTGACCCTGTGTGATGCAAAAATTATTTTCTCTCTGTAGAGAAGCCAGTTCTGTCAATATATATTGACACCAAGTCCTCTTCAGCTGACCAAACACCCAGATGCCTTTGCATGTTCCCTGTTAATGAAAAACTGGTGTTTTCAGCACCCATGGCAAGCCACATCTTCCCATAGTGCCTCACAGCCTCCCTGAGCAAGCACTCCAAATGTTAGGTTGCATCTCATCCATTGATTTCCTTTGTCAGGAACATGACAGACATAACCACAGCAAGTTAAGACAAGGACCTAGGTGGAGCCTTCCAAGGTCAGGATCCCTGTCTGGGCAGAGTCTCCCCAGCTGCAGGAAGAAGACAGACTAACAACCACATTGGTGATACGCCATTTTCATACACGTCTTTGCTCTAGGGTATCTCTCACAATACTTGCCTTGTCTTCTGTTGGCAAACTTGGCTGACTAACATTTTTGGTCTCACAGGTGTTTTGGTCTCTCCAAACAGCAGCAGCCATAGGCCATGCTGCCTTAGAAACTTGCACCCTGGACAAAACTATATAACCATAACTAAACCTGCAACCTGATGCACATTTTATTTACCACCAGTAAAGGTGGTCCTTCTGAAGTAGTAACTATTTTTAATATGGTAAAGCAAAAAGGCACATAGCAAATTATTCAGTCTTCCAAAAAATATCAAAGACAGCCTACATACCAACATGTTGCCTCCTATCAAATGTAATTATAATGATGTGTGTGGGTTAATTCCATCATCACACTTTGTATTCAAGTACCACACAAGAAATTCAGCTGTTTCTGGAAGAAAAGCCAACCGGAAGACCACGTAATTTTAAAATATGCAAGGGAGACTACTTGGCAATGATCTAAAAAAGAACCTAGATTCACTACGCCTCCTCCTTCAAAACCATTTTTCCTCACAGTCACAAGTCAAACCAGCATCTCCCACCAAAATTCCAGACTAGAAAAGGTTACTATAATAGACAGACAATTAATATGTAAGTCCACAATAATCTTCTGAAAATAAGAATCAATAACTCAAACTATTTCACAAAGAAAATACGGGTATGATGATCTGGGCATCTGGTGTTTATTGTACAACCACTTCATTATTGAGAGCTCTTTCCTATAACTGCAGGAGGCTGCAAACTCCACTATCACTGCAGAGTCTGTTCACCCTGTGTGTCATTTTTTGTTACAATGCTGAACCAAACCCCCAGCAGGAGATAGGAATTATTATGCTTGGCGAAGGACTAGCAATGGCATATCATTAAGTTTTGATGACTGTCTCAAAAGAAAGTAGTTTTCAAGTCTGAACTTGGGGGACATGAGGGGACTAAGCAACAGATTATGGGGAGAAACTTTGATCATGTCTCAGATTGATCAAAGGGTCACCCGATACATGTTCAAAAGCCTCTCTGGGCATCCTGGGGACAAAGGTAAGGGAGACCAGGGGAGACATTCTAAAAGCAGACAGTATCATCAACTGCAAGGCAGGCCATAATAAATGAAAACTGACTTCACAAGAGATAAGAAATAAGCTAAGATTTGAAGAAAAGTTTGGAGCAAAAGCAGAGTACTGAATTCCCCACAGTGCACAGATTTTGACACCACGTCCATTCAGGAAGAAATGGTTGGAAAAAGCATGGTCATTATTACTTTGTTTATCTTGCTTTCTTAGAAGAATCGCAAGGAAGACTGGTTGCTTTTTAAAGGTATCACAAGGACTCAAGAATCCAACCTGTGCAAAATTGCTATTCATTTTACAAACTCAGTAACACTAATTTCCTCTGGCAACAAAACTGCCAGACACTACAAAAACAGGCAGATACATTTCCTTGCTCCCTGCCTGGCAGTCAACAGCTTCTGGATTCAGTAACAGAGCAATGAAATCCCAGTGGAATTTCGTCCTCCAGGAGCCAGCAGTAAACTCTGTATACTTTTGAACAGATAAGCAACGGCCAGCCAGAAATTGAGATTTGCATTATTCAGACAAACAAAGTCTAGTAGGGTGCTGTTTCTCTGTGCTTCCATCTGACTTCCTTTCTGCCTTGCATGTGGCACCAGCTCCTGCGCCCATCCGCATCAACACAGCCAACGCAAACACTACAGTGTGCAATGCCTGCTGCTCCAGTGCCTGCAAAACCTGTTTGAATGGCAAATATAGACCTCAACAGGACTTATTTTGCACTATACCTCAACAGAACGTCTTTTGCACTATCCCTCCTACTGTTGGCACATAATACATGATGCTTATGTTTACCTTACCCCATAGGTGCAGCAGCACTTACTTGGTGTAGTTTATATGTCTCATTTTGAAAGCACTGTAACAAAAAGACCCATGCAAATTGTCCTTTTATCTGAGCTGTGCCTGAGAATGACAGAAATTCATCTGCTGAAGACAAATGCTGTGCCTCTACTTCAGAAAATAAGTACGCACATTAAGACTGAAGCCCAACCAAGTACATTCAGAGAATACTTAGTAAGTTTACTTGCCTGTCAAGAGCAGTAAAAGGGAATTAGGGTTCATCAGGAAGGGATAATAATGGATGTTTGCAGCCCTGACAGACAATGCTGCTACAGAAAAATCACATTAATGAAGATGTTCACCAAGGAAGAATTACTCTTATCCACCACCACTAACTTAAGGTACAGAAGCCTGACTTAGCAAGATATAACTGAATCTAAATGTTTAGAGAACAGATAAAATTCAAATAATCAAAACACTCTGTTTTCTCTGCCAGCTCTGTATGTACCTAGACAAATGACAGACAAAAATAAAAACTGGTCCCTACTACTGTATTTCAATGTCTAGCCGGGAATGCAAATGAAAGGAAGAAATATATTCTCTTAACTTAAAATCCCCAACCTTTACTTTCAAGGCTTTTATTTTTATATCTGGACTACAAATTAAACAGCAAACATATCTTCAGTTTGGAAGAAAGAACAGCAAATGACAGCAAGACAAATTACAGACATTAATTACCCTACATAATACTAATGCTATTCTAATGCAATTTTTCACTATATTTTACTGAAATTTAAACTGTCTTACAGTTCTTGACACTAATTCTACATTCAATAAATGTGAACATAGACTTTCTGACAATTCAGAAGTTCACAGTACGTTTTGCTGGGATAAAGTTCCAGGCCAAAACTTGCTGTCCCACTTCATAATGAACATAGCCTCACTACAAGATGTTACACTCTTTTGGAGGTGTGAGCAGTGGCAGTACAGTTTTGATGAGGAAATGGATCTCCCAACACCCTTCTCAGAGAAGGAAAGACATTTTGCTAAGGGGAAAAGCACATTTTCCAAGAAGCAGAAAAAAGGATTTGGGTATTCTGACCACAGTGTCAAACAGTGACTGGGGGGCCAGGCTCCAGGTGAGAATTCAGCTTCACACAGACCAGGAAATCCCGTGACTATTGTCTAAGCAAACTGCACCTTTGGCTGTCAGATGAAGTACAGAACAAATGCATGTCGTGATAAAGACCAAAATTACACAGCTCAGTAGAACTCAAGGCTTCTGCACTCTCAGATAACATGTGAAAGGATAAATGACATGACAAAGGTCACAGGAATACAGTGAGAGAAACACACTTCCAATTCCTGGCTTCACACTTTCTCTCTTGCTGACAGTATGCAAACACCAATGTGCAGCACAGTGTTTTGCTGCCTTTTATAAGCAGCCTCTGAAAAGCTCGAATAAACCCTCTTTCCAATATATTGTTTCCAGTGCCTTCTTTAATAAGAAAATAAAGGCAAAGTAATGAAGTTCATCATTACAAGACTACACCTATACAGAAACAAGTACATTAATTAAATTTTGATTTTTGGCTGAACATTTCCAGCACCATACTCTCTGAATAAAGTGAGTGAAAGAAAGAAAACTCTTTCAATATAACAGTACAGCAATAAGCATGTGAGTGTGCAGGGCAAGGGTCTGGGAGAGGGAGGGGTATTAATATGCTATCAAAGAAAAGGTGCAGTTTATACAGTTATTCTGTGGCTACTCACTGTATTGGGTACATAGGGCAACCCATAAACTCTCTCCTGCGTTTCCTTTAAAATTTCTGTGGTTGACTTTTTTAGAGGGTGTTTACCATGGTAGATTTGGTCCAAGACAGCATAAAATACCTGAAGAGAGAAAATATATTTGTCTTTGGCACATGTTATTGGCATATGAAAACCAAAAGACACAAAGAAAAGAACATGAGAGATGGAGTAGGGAGAGGGAATAGTTTAAATATATATGGTTTGAAAATCTTCCATTATTTGTGTAACATACAAGGAGAGAAACAGGTTTTTGGAGTACACCAACCACCACCATCATGACCCTACCATAAATCTACGTTTAGGTCACTTAACACATTGGCAGTACTAAATTGTCTGCATTTTTAAATAAATTAAGATCTGTCCCTAAGGCCCTCCGGCAATTCCCCTTTTCAGTAAAAGTATTTTTAAATAGATTTAATTTAAAAATCCTATTTTAAATTTATCTAAGTTATTTATAAGTTATTTAAGTGGACACTGCAAAATAAGCTATTTCAAGACATGTATATGCAGCCATAAGAACACCTCACCCCTGCAGGGTCAAGTTACGGCTTTGGCCGTGAACGTTAAGAATTACAGGATCATTGAGGTTGGAAAAGACCTCCAAGATTATCAAATCCAACCTTTGACCTAAAAGCACCATGCCCACTACACAGAGCTGCTGATGCTACTGAGTTTCTGCTAGAGCCCTGCAACAGTGTAGTACTAAGGCAGATTTTTCCTTTATTTTAGCTCTCACCATCAGAGCAATAAATTGCTAAAGTGTAAGCTTAGCTCAAAGCACACTGCACCGGGAGGGTACCTTGCTGGAAGTAAGAGCTACTCCATAAGCAATTTTTATGCATGTGAACTACAGCAGAATGCAAGTGCATGACCAAATTACTGAGGTGTTCGGAGAGCAGCATCATTAAAAAGACTTTCCAAGCAAACACAGCAAAGCAGAGTTATCTGGCATGGCAAACATGAAACAGGCATGGACAGAAGACAGTGCCAAGGCTCTGTGTGTGCCATCACTGAAAATGACCGCAGCTTTTTTTTAATATGAAAATTTCCTAATCTGTGGAAGTGCAGGAAAGACAGAAAAAGAGGACATCCACTCTTGCGCAACACAAGATATTTTTGAGAAGTTTGATGGATCCAGATGTTTAAGGGAAGAGTTCAGGTCAGGTCATTCTGTGGTAGGCACATTTCATGGGAAAACTGACAATAAGGAGCCTCAAGAAGCTTCTCAGCAAGCAATGAAGCAAATAATTTGGCTAGAGATTCAGGCCCAGTCACACTCCCAGGGTGCAATAGCATCCCCAGTGACATAAACACACTGTTCCAGGAACTATGACCACAAAATTTTATGGAGAAAAAGTTGTTTGGATGTTTTATGTCATCCAAATAACACAACGCCCTGAACCTCTGAAAAGATTCTTTATTATGAAATTTTAGTACAAATCATTCTGAAGTCTTTAGTAATTTATCAGAATTCAGCACCTTTTTATTTGTTCTGGAGAAAATATGTATTTTCATCAAAATTGTGACTGTTTCTAAAGGAACATATTCTTTATGTTTGAAAAGGCTGTCTTCTAACATACGGAATTCTGATAAATCCTTTGACAGTGTTCTCTTAACAAATAACAAATGTGCACATTGATTTTTTTCCAAGAAAAATGGAGGGTTATAAGTAGGGGGGTGAATAAGCTGTGACTTGCAGGAGCTACTCCTAGATTTCCTGCTTGATTCCTACATGGCTAATGAGGAGAAAAGACATCAGTAAGACTCAACTTGCACAATCATCCATTAATGACATTGCAAGATTCGTGTCCCAGGTAGCAACACTGAACAAGACATGTAAACACTCAACACTGATCATCTACAAACCCAGAATAGGCAGCAAGCATCTGTTCAGACTAATAATATAAAGAGAAACCTACACAACCCTGCAAAAACTACAATACTTTTTTACTCTTATTTACCTAAGAAAGAGAAAGAGGCTTTACAATGGTTTTGCATTCCTAGTCACAAGAATCCCAATAATTTTTTTACACAGTTTAACAAAAGCTACAGCATTTATGGTAGCAAGGGTGACAGAGTATGACCCACAGTAAGTACCATGAATAGACCTGAAAATTACCTGATGTAACAGTCCTGGAAAGCTCATTTTTTCCTGTCACCCTAGACCTTTGTAACTCTGCAGGAGTCATTTCAGACCAACTTCCCCTCTCTAAAAAAACCCAAATCAAACATGAGTAACTTCAGCACGTGACAACAGACTTTAGTGTCCAGCATCAGCACAGCCTTAATCCTCTTTTTTCTATCTCCCATCTTTGTTAGGGCCAGTCTGCAGTTGCTCTTCAGTGCTCCTCATGAGATGGAGGAACTGCATCTGCACTGCAGCAGACCTTCTCTAAAGTGGAATTTGGAGTCGAGTAGTTTGTGGTCAAGTAGGCAGAGCAAAAGCTCAACTCACAGCGACGAAGTAGGGAAATGTCAGCTGAAAGCCAGTGAAACATTGTTCTTCTGCCTGAAGAACAATGTGGTGATAGGGAAATGACTCACTGAAGTCAGCTATAAGCTCTCCCTTGATCGTGGCACATGTAAAGTGTGGAAAGAAAGCTATGAGCCAGGCCACCTGAACAGCATGGCTAAAAAAAACATCCCTGAAAATAAACTTGGATGAACTTTATACCCATATGCATTTCCATCTACAAACCACAGTTCTGTGTGTTTACACAGGCCTTTCAAATGGGAAAGGGAAAAATATCCCAGGACCACAGGATTTCAGGTGATACTGCTGAGGGGCAAGCTAATACTTAATATCAAGCAGTAGATAGAAAACAATTTCTAATTTCAGTAAAATTTCTCACATTTCTCAAAAGGCCTAAAAATATAAAACCACCATCAAATAGTTATTTATCTTCATACTATCTCTCTGCTTCACACTTACATTGGTATTTATTAGTTTCACTTGATTCCAGTTCTTTCTAGCTCCTTGTCTGCTTAACAGTATAAATATTCAAACACTTTGGCATTTTCCAGTGAAGTTACTACTGACTGAAAGACTCTGGGATTCAATCTGCCTGGCAAAAGCCTTAGGAGAAGATGTATGGACTCTCCTATCTTTCCTTCTGGGTAACTGATTACATGACCTAAAAGAAAATTCAGAGGTATTATAGTTACGAAAAAGCAGCAATATTTCTTACTTTCACATGCCAAAAGACTTATTTTCTGAACTGACCACAGAAGAACCTCCAGGTGTTCTCCACAATGCTGGAATATTTGTCAGCATTTTTTCTTCTTTTAAAGGTCAAATACAGCTAACATAGCATCTAGCCATCATTATAGAATCCAGTCTTTGCAAAGTCTGGAGGAACGATATTAGAATCTTTATTCACAGTTTTTTCAGGCATTTAACTAGCAGCACATATATACTTTGGCATCTGCAGATTAAAATATATTTTGCTTTTTAATCTGCATGAGTAACAATATGCAGTTCTACAAAGAAATATATTAGCTTTGTATTTGCCATGTAGTTAACTTCTAGGAACATTTTTTTCTGAATTATTAAACAGAACAGCTCTGCCAATCTGTCTCTTTGAAATGAGTGCACTCTTCTGCAGGTTTTATATTTGGAATCTCCAAAAACACAGTGCTGAAAGCAGGAAATGAATAATATTATTCAGTGTGGCATTGTGGTCATTTGGCACGGGTTGAAACTGGTTGAACTTTAGTTACAGAAGAGTAATTTGAGGGCAAGCAGCCTGCTTAATCACTGCATCATTGCCAGCACCAGTCAATCATTAGGCACCCATGGGAAAAAATGGAAAAATTCCAAAGATCTGTAAATTTGTTTCTTTCCACATCTCAGTAACTAACCTTTACTATGGTACTAGCAGAGTTATCTCACCTAAACACCAGGTTAATTGTAAAAGGAAAAACTTCGGGCTTAAGGCAAAACAAAAAGAAAACAAAATCACAAAAATCACACAGCAAAAATTTGTAGCACACTAAATGCAGCCAAATGCTCACTGTAAAAAAAACTTGGCTGGATGGTAATGCTACTGTACATATCCAAGAACTACTGTTGCAGGATTGAAATGGAACAAATACCATTTTAGATAGAAGACTAATTTCCTTTACTTTCTTTGAGGAACAGCATCACTGACCCACAGAAAATAAAGGTTTATGAATTTAGTTACTTCTCCTAACACTGTGAGAGAGAAGTCTTACATCCTTACAGCTCAGCCAGCAATTTTGATGTGACAAGTGGCCACTTTCATCTGGAGCTGCAGAAGACAAGGAGCTCAAATCACTTTCTAGTAAATAAACGTGCTGGCTTGATTTTACTATGGCAGCCAGTATCTCGCAGTCCTACTAAATTTTAATGATCCAAGGTACACAATACTTCCTCTACTGCAAGTTCTCCTTAAATTATTCCATTAATTCCATTATTCCATTAATTCAAGAATTCAATCTTAAACCACATTTGGAAATTCTGATAATCCAACCATTTTCAAAAACTGTGGTTTTCATGACGTTTTCCTACAGATATAAGCATTAAGGTTTAAGCAGACAACACAGAATATGTTCAGAAAAACAAACATGACAACTAATATAAAAATTAATTAATTTTAATTAATTTGCATATACTTAGATAACACATCTACATTAAAATAAAAAATTTGGTACAATTATATGAACTAAGATAAGTTCTGCAAGTTCTGAAAAAAGAGTAGAAACTAGAATGCAAAAAACATACCTGGAGTTGCATATCAGCTGCAGCACAGACCTTTTTGGACTCACATAGTCTTGACACCATGTTTTTTGGTAGTGGCTTGAATAAAAAAACCCAACAGATCACATTTAGACGTGTTGTATATTTGTAAATAGTATTTAAATAGCTAATTACTAGAAGAGGCTGAAGACAAAAAAAACCCCTGGTGGTATTAAAACACATTTGAAGTGCTTTGTATTGAGGAAGGAAATATTTGCTGAGCTACGCATTAAATGGCCAATTAAGTTATCAGCATTAATCCACATAGCAATAGAGAAATCACTGTGTGAAATCTGTTTGTTTTTCTATAAACTGATTCCATATTCCCTTATATGCCTGTTAAAAATGTTATTACTATTTTTAGACATGAAGAACAGATTGGGGCAGTTAAAGCCCTCCCACATCATATAACTCATAATACTGAGCTTAATAATACTGGGTTTTCATAACTTCAACTGAGACAGCACCAGACCTTCTGCCCTAAGCCACAAAAAAATATTTAGTTGTACTGAACAGTAAATATCTACCCTTTGAAATTTTTTATGAAGTTGAATTTATTCCACATCTACAGCAATAAAATTATCCATGCCACCACATACTGAAAGTCAGGAACACTTTTCAAGTCAATAAGCAAGCTTTTCGACTTTCCATCCAGATGTCTGCAAGTACATCCAAAGACTTTTTAATGCCAGATTTTTAGAATATCTATCTATGAAGGCTTGACCTTACACTTCTTCCACCACTTTGTGAAGATTTTCAATAGATGTTTTTCCTAACACAAATTTTCTTTTTTTTTTTTTTTTGCTAGCTGCTTCCTTAACCAAACAAACTAAATACAGTTAAAAAAACTGCATTCTTACTAAAACATTAAGAGAGGTACTACAAGTTGTACAATGTACTAGAGATGGTAGGTATTAAACTTGACTCTAAAATCACTCCTTTTATAGTGTGTTGAAGTGTTCAAGAAATAATCAAAGAAAGTCTACAGATATGGCAGAGCCATATGTTTAGATTCCCTGTAAATGACACGACTTCAAGTCAAACAATGTTCACAGAATAAAAACCCAGCTCTAGAGAAGCTACACGTAAGTGAAGAAAATGTTATCAAGAACCTCAAAGTTCAAGCAGGTAAGAAAAATTCTCTGGTTGCACAGCTGCTTTATGCAGTACTTGCTAAGGCTTGCAACCTCTTCTCCAAGTCAAAAGTTAGCTAGGTCAAGCATGGTATAGAGCCATAGCATTTAATAAGGTAGAAAGCAAAGCAGAAAAAAGCTACAATTGGTTAAAGTATTTTGGTTGGACAATTATTCTCCTTGTTCTATGAATGTCTCTGTCTCATCCTCTTATACAAGTAAGGCACACCCTTCAGTGCCCTTTCATGCTGGAACTAAAGTACATCTGGGTTTGCAACAACACGGTTTCAACAAGGAAACCTACAGAATTTTGAACAGATTTTGTTAAGCACAAAAGCTATCAGCAAATTTTGGCAGCTTTTTGGAGGCTTTCTTTTCCTAATGAAGTAGCACATCATGGAATTAAACAAAAATTATTTCTTCTAGGGGCACCTGTATGTTGGATACAGCGAAGTGTGAGAAAACTGGATGGGAATTCTTAAACTGTAATTTGTCAGTGTCAAAAGACCTGAACAACTAAAAGCTTAGCAACAGCAAATATGCATATTTTACAAAGTTAGCATTTAAAGTCAAGAGGCCTCCTACCGGTAAGGTCAAACCAACTCTTTCAATATACTGGTATTTCAATTTTATATTTCATCTATATTAAAAGATGGCAAGAGGAAGTTCTAGAGACCAAGTAAAATAGAGGTAATTTTACCAACAGACTCCAAGAAAATTCTGTTAACTTTTTTTGTAGCCATATGAATGCCAAACAATGTCAATCTACTGTGCATTGAAGAGCAAACTCTACTGTTTGAGCAGATTAAAATCAACAAGAAAGTACAAGTCATTCTTATGGCTACATCTGTTGACAAAAAGGCAAAGGAGAAAAAAAAATATGCCTTTTTAAAAAAATCTATCAATGTTACTACTGGCTCAAAGATCGTGTTGTGATCATAATTCACAAGCCAAGCAGAATTTGGCACCAGAAAAACACTATCAAAATTAGATTAAATTGAAAGAATTTAAATTGATAAAGAAATAACTTATTTTTCCCAAAACACCTTTGGGATCTTAAGATTTCAGGGAAGCAAAGTTTGACTCCAGAGGGCTTTTCAAAGATCATGACTCCACTCCAAGGTATGTTTCTGTGAATGTCATGCACACAGATATGCTGAGGTCTTGAACTGAAGCATGTACTGTTTCAGGCAATAGAAACTATTCCTCCTCAGTCCATTACAATCTCACACAGCCCCTTAGTAAGCAGCTGACTGAATTAAAAAAAGGCATCAGCATTCTTACTTTACTTCTCCTGAAAGATGAGCTCTCCGATAAAACCAGAATGAAACTGTCATCTTCCTTCGAAAAGAAAAACTTCACAGAGCTTTGGCTAAAACTCTGTCAAATTGCATAACTATTCAATTTTTTAAATTTAAACACTACATGCTTTACTTTGAGGTCCACTTTTCCATCCTTCTCCATTAAGTAACTTCAAGATCTTGGAATGCATTTTTCATCATGTTTTTCGTGGTGGCTAAAAGAACAGAATTCCCTGTGTCCCAAAGCATGCTTAACTCCTTACTGTTGTGTAGTAACTGCAACACATTACAACTGTTTACTATCTGTGGGCTTATTCTTGTAATCATGCTAATACAATAATGTCTTTGTAATTCCATCTCTGTGAAAAATGAACTCAGTTCAAATTTGAACAGCTCAAACACTGGCCTTTGTTCAAGAGAGCCTCCAAAGACACACAGGCTTAAAATGATTTAGCTCAGACCTACCACATATCTGTGTACTTTACAAATGAAATTAAACAAACAGTGATACAGAATGGCACCCATGCATCAGATTGTCTCCTTAAGCACTGTAATGCCCTCATTTTGGTATGGCTTCACTTCATGAGCTTACATGACTAATTCAGTTTTATTAACTAATTATCACAGTCCTCTATTCATTTGTTTTATCTCAAGGATTTTTTGGTTTGAGTCATCTTTCAAATGAAAGGAAAACTAGGCTTGCTATTTTTTTGAAACAAATAGATTTGTACTGGCCAGCCTTTTCAACTAAGTTCAAAAGACTTGCTCCTTTTGACAGAAGAGCTTGCAAGCTTTGTCACTCCTCAGTATTCAACAGCACAACCTTTCAAAATGGACAGAAGGCAGAGACAAGCTTTCTATAAACTTCAAGATATTTTGGACCAGATCCTCATGATCTACATCTCAATGCATTCTCATCTTTGAAGGTCTGCCCACCAATTTATTTTTCTGCAGTGCTACTGAAATACAGTTTTCAACAGCTCACATGTTTTAATAATCAAAACACCTCTTTCCTCTCCTGTTCCCACACACATAAGCACTGATCCTAAGTGCAGATCCTCAAGGATGAGTCCTTCTACAACTGACTTTTATAGCAATGGCAAACTAAGCTGAGACTATGCTGACAAGTTTTTCTGATGCAATTATGTTCAGTAGGAATATTAAAAATCACACCACCTGAAGTCTACATGCAAAAACTAGAGTGTAAATGTAGCAATGCCAAAAGAAGGATGCTTTGTCAAATTATCTGCATTGCCTCCGACACAAACGGGGTCAGTAGAAAGCTCTCCTGACAACATTCAGCAGAGCTATGTTGGTGTAGCTGTTGCAGAAAAGGTCCTTCTAGCACAGAAAAGCTCAGTCTCTTAATTAATAAGAAGAAACTTAATTGAAGTTCTTATATAGAACAACATCTGGATTAAATGGTTTCACGATTTTCACATTTTAACTTTTTCGTCCACCTTCCTTACTTCCCCTTGAAAAGGAGGTAAAGTGGACTCATTCTTCTTTCAAACAAATAAAAAACTGGAGAAACAAAAAAAAGATTGAATTTCCTATCTGCACAACAAAAAATTAATCAGGGAACAAGCAGAGAAAATAAGCCCCAAAAAGATCTTTGTGAAATTGAAAATGTAAGAGAGATGGGATTTTCAACTCAAAGCTCTTCATAACATATACACAACAGAAAACATTACTTTAATCTATTTGTATTTAAATGACAGACACAGAAATCCGATATCAGATTCTTAAAATGAGCTTAGATGAACCAACATAAGCAAAAGCAGATTTATATATGTTGGATAATGGCTTAAAAGTCCATTCTAAAGTTTTAAAAAAGCAATTAAAAGGAAGTCATCTAAAGCTCTCAAGAGCCACAGAACAGTTTCAAGCTCTTCTTCTCATCTTCCAGCATAATCCATTCTTGCCCCCTTCAAGACTGGATTTCTACATCAAACCTCTCTCAATTGATCTCTGAAAGGGGAAGATTTCATCACCAATAAACAGAAGAAGTTTATGGAAATGCCAAATGGGACACAGCATCTGGTTCTTAGCTTTTGCACTGAAACTAAACATGGTTTAGATTTAAGTCATTTTGAAAATACAAAGCCATAAATAACGTTCCACAAATCTCTTTCAGATGTTTCAGTGAAGCTCATTCTCTGAACTCATATGCAATCAGATTAACTTCATGCTGTTTAAACACTACATGAACTTTATAGAGAACATTAGAAAGACGTATTTCTGTATGTGGACTCAAATAGATAAATGATCAGCACTCCTGAACTGAGTTTGTTTAACTCCCAGGTTTCAAAGAGACTTTTTTAGCGCAATCAATTCTGCAGGAACAATTGCTCTGTTGCAAAAAAAAAAATTTACAGAGCAAATTTCTCAGACAGTATTTATTAAAATAGAACTTAAGCAACATATTTTCCAAACTGTTCAATGGAGGCAAACGTAATTCTACTTCCATAATACTGAAGTGCACTGAATTCTTAGTATTGGATAAAAAGCTCCAATGAAGCGTAACACTACACAACTGAGGAAGAATTTTTGAAATGTCTGTATAAATGGAAATCATCTTCTATTGCCATGTCTTAAAGTGAACACTACAAGTCACCTTGTTCCAAAGAGCAGAGTTTTCCAAATACCCCACGGAAAGCACATCCTTGCAAAAGACGCATAAAAAATAACTTGATGCAAAAAAGACACTAGAGTTTTATGCAGAAATTCATGACTGACAGAATCTAACTAATCCTAATATACTCCTAAATAGAGCAGTATGTTTTTCATCACAAAGTACTTCAATCACTGCCCTACACTGTGCTAAAAATGGAAATTATGAAACACTGCAGATCATTTCCATTTACGCCCATGATTTGCGACCTGAGCTTTATTTTAAGGCAGACTTTAGAGAGTTCAATGACGAATCCTATTTTTGTCATAACTTACCTGTAATTATATTAAAGCATTCCAAATAACTTGATTCCCACAGAAGCTGTTCACCTACTTCATTTTGTAGGAAAAGAAAGCTAAAGTTTTAAATATGTAATTGGAACCTTGGATATAAGAATCTAGTATTCTTCCACAGACTACATTTATCTTTTTTGCTATGACAATATTAACATTTTTTTCTGAATAACTGGAATTGTAATACTAAAATAATTTTATCCATTGTTTATTTCTACTTTAAACATTATCAATAAATGACACATGTAAATATTATTCTTTTCCTAAATACACTTATTCCTATTTTCAATATTTTACATTTTTTTTCCTACCTCTCCTGTTTTATAATGCCTTGCAAACTGGTTAACCACTCGATAGTCATTTGCAAAATACTCCATCAGAATTGAGGGAACTTCAGCAAAATCAGTAGGACATCTGGTTCCTAGAGGTAGAATAATTGTACACATTAGCATTTGCTATTTCCTTTAACACAAATAGTTAACTCTTCCCAAAAGGTTTTGCAGCTTTCAGTTTGGACTTTTGGTGAACTTTAATGTTCTTTCATTTATTAAGTCAATATTTTATTTCCATTATTGTACATACTGCCAGAAAAGCTTCATTATGATGCTACACATTTTACTATAAATCACAAAGTAAAACAAAATATTTGAACAGCTGGGTGAGGCACCTTATAAAGCTCTGGATCACACCCTTTTTAAACTAAACCAGACTGTAGCCAAACTGGCCCTACATGAAACACCAAATCTTTTAAGAGTCCTAAACCTAAATTAAACTACAATGTAAATAAAACTCTGCCTTAATCCCATTCACAGTTACAATTTTTAGCTTCCTTCTGTTTGCTGAGCTTACTTATGCTTTACATTAACCTTGCTTTATAATACCAACTTATTCATTCAAGGAACACTCTTGCAGATTGCAGACATGTTCTATTTAAGTGCAATGAGGTAATATCTCAGCTGTTAGTATTTTCAAAAAGCACTTTCCCTAAAACCGTATTTATTCTAATCTTTATCAGCATCTTACCCAATGGAAGTTATTAAAAAGTGTAACACATTGCCAAATCAAAGCTGAATTTCTAATTTCTACATTGAAGTTAACAACGTAAAAGTTGTTGATTTCTTAGTGGGTCATCACCTCTATCCCTGTCTGCCAGACACAATGTCAACATTCAGAATTAGTCTTAAATTCCAGAATGTTTTTACTATGTTTTGAAGACTAGCTTTTAAAATCACTCCTTTGACCTCTACAAACCTTTCTCTAATTTTAAATCTTAATTTATAATTTGTTTATACTCAATGATTCAGACTGATACTGCTCCTCAGTATAAACAGCATTTATCACACTGGTTCTTACCTACTAAACTGGGAAACTGTATTCTCTCTGAGCAATCATTATCCAAAGGCAAGATAAATCTAAGAAACTATCCATTCTAGTTCTTCTCTGTAGCTGCTGCAGTTGGAATTCACCTTCAGACTAGACACACAAAGCTATGCCCAAACATTGCATGAGGTTTCAGCAGTGCCTTTACCATTCTAACACTTACTGCTGTTAGATACAGCACTGATGGAATTTCAAATCACATTGGACCCTTACACAGACACATTACCTATGTGCAGTTCTGCACTGACACATAAAACTTGATTCTATTTCTCCACCAAGGCTGAAAAATCCATTTAATAGCAAAAATTCTCCTTGTATTCTAAAAACGCATGATCCGCACTGTGTAGTTCTGAATTACAGGAAAGTAAGGCAAGAGAGAGCAGGAAAGATGTCAAATACTCAGCTCACCTCAACTAGAATGTAAAATTTTTAGTTCTCACAATAGCCTGTAGTCATCTTGTTTCCATACTTTACCACCCTAGTGTTCCATGAGAGCAGACAGCCCCTAACAGACACCCCTGGGACGAGCCCTTTGATTGTTACACATTCCAAATCCATAAAAAAAGATTCTCTGCTGAAACAACGCCACTGACCTCCAAACTCCAATGCTGCTTTTGCAATGCTAGATCTGGAGTGAAATCCTCTGAGATGAACTGCCTGGAGCTAAGGCAACATGGAAAACATACACAGGGACTTCTGGAAAGTCTGAGCCTCAAAATTAGCCACTGCCTGCCCCTCCAAAAGTTTGACATGCAGACACACATGATTCAGAACAAGAGGAAAACTCCCACCAAAGCAGCTAGTTTAGGCATATAAGCATTCCTGTAGCTCAAGATGAACAAGGGTATATGAGCAGAAGGAGTGGGGGAGAGCCCTTAGCTGTCCCTAGGACTATACAGAGCTTATATGGAAGGAGTTATGCAGTGTTCATCTGTTTTAACAATGTCCTGTAGTGACATAAACAGTTCAGTCACTTTTAATTTTAAATGGAAGACTTAAAAAAGAATATTTTTCCACTGGTGAAAAGGTATCTATTGATAAAACATTAACTGCACCATGGACACCCCTTCGAATTACTAGCATAATGTAAAGATGGTAAAACATTTTGAAAAAAAATTCTTTAGACAAGGGATTTACAATCTCATCTGTTTAGTTGTTTTTGTTTTTTTTTTTAAATAAGTAAATGTCTACTGCACTTGAGATTTCCAACACATTATTGTAGAAAAGAATATACCAAGCTGTCCACAGGTAAAAAAAAGTAGCATGTCAAGCAGCCTTAGTCAGCACAGGTCTTTGACCTGTTTGCCACAACTGCAGAAGGTTATAGAAGCCAGAGACCTGCCAGCCAATACACACACTACTCTTTGCAAGATCCAATCCACTAGTTTTCCTTCTTTCATTTTCCTACGTAATTTCCAACCCAGGATTCATTGTGGTTTTACACTAGGTACAACCTATTTCCCAACCACCAACTATTCCAATGATTATAAACTCCACGTAAGACAAACTTGCAAGAGTGGATACCACCAATAGAATAAAGATCAACAGTATATAAACAAGGGATACAAACGCCTAACTCCTATTAGAAAAAAGAATATTCAGGTGGTGTTTGGTTGAGTTTTACATAATATCTGAAGAGCTGATGCTGTATTCTCAAATCATCAAGGATATAGAACTATTAACATGACTCAACCATTTTGGTTCATACTCTTTTTCTTCTTTTGTTTTGTTTATTTTTTTAATCTACTCCTTTCTTCTGGAAACTAAATATTTGACTAAAACAAAAAAATCACTGTTATAACTTTCTTACCAGTAACATGTTGGTACCGAGTTCTTCCCAGCATAGAATGCATAGCATGTCCCATTTCATGGAAGAGATTCTCCATCATGCCAGGACTTAGAAGCGTTGGTGCACCTCTTGCTGAATTGGGAAGGCTCAGCATAAGAACAACTACAGGTAGTTGGTACTCTCCATTTTCCTTTAGCCTGCCTCCTCGAACTGTAAAGTGACAATCCTTTTCAAGGTAAAAGCAAACATGGACAGCCAATGTCATTATATCAATGATATTAAAACAACGATTAAATTAAACTTAAACTGTTAAATCAAATCTGAACATATACTCAGTTACACAAGTAGAATTCAATGATCGTTACCAATGTTGCTCAATAGCATCGTTTCTCCATCATTATTATATGCTTCAGGTTCAGAAGGAAATTACTTTATTCCATAAAGAAAAGACTGTGTTGCTCTTAGAAAATAGAATTATTTCTTTATGTTTTAGAATTATCAAAACTGCTAAAATTTTCTAGAAGATATTACTAACGCCAAGAAATTTACTGATGTCACATCCATAATATACGGATTAAGTTCTCTCCTCAGCCTTCAGCAGTAACTTCTTTATAAAATATACCACACAGCACTCCTAGCATATTGTGAAATACTAACAAAACAGACTTCTATATTAAACTAATGCAGGTTTAAAGTTTGTCCATTCATCACCTCACTAAAGGTGGCAATTTGCAGATGCTTCTACTGAGTGAAGTGTCTCCTGCACTCCATCCTACTGCAAATATACTGCCACTAGGTAGTGAGTGAGCCACAACAGTTAGAACCATCTAGAGTTTTAAGAATTTAGAAGAAAAAGTAGTTGAGTGCAAAAATTAGAGTGTAAATGTCATATTGTTTCTACTTGTAAACAGTAGGCCAGAAAAGTATTTCAATATCTACCATTTCTCTAAACAGAGTTCTACGACATTCCATAGTGCCTGTTACTCTGTACCACAAAGAGTCTGAGTTCAGCCTACTGGGTGATGTTTTTTAAAGTGAAATGTTCCTCTAAAAAAATACTTTACCTAAACCCGCACGTGAAGTTACAGACTTACCGTTTCAGCTTATTTTAAAATGAGGCAAGTTTTACTAAATTTACATTGAACACAAATGGCACCAATGCTACAGTTATTACTTATATAAAATCCAAGTTGAAGTCAGAGCATAAACGTTACCTGATGTGGTTTATCAGGTCGCTGGAAGAAGTCACAATAGATGTATCCTAGTAAACCTTCAGTTTCATGAACAACAGCCTGAAGAAAAAAAGAGTATCATTTCCACAGCGAAAGCACTGATTACATGTAAATTGAAGACATAATATTCAAATTGCAAGATCTATAATGAATAAATGAGAAATGAACTGGGAATAACTAACGTAAAATCTGTTCATAATTTTAATTTAAAAAATATGTATATACAACATGCACAACTTCTCTCTCAAACTACAGAAATTTCTGCATTTCACTCAAAACTAACTGGTCACAGATTAGTATTAAAAGTACTGTCTGTGTTAAAAAAAACACTGTCTGTAGCCCCCAAATGACAAACAGTAGCTCATTTACCATGGAAACAAAAATAGAAATAGTAAGGAGTAATTATAAATTGACCCACACCATATAAAGAACAGCTTCTCTTGCTGGAGGCTGGAGATAGAAGAGCAGAGATCTGGCAGTGAATAAAAGTAGGGAAGACAACAGAAGAACTTGGGAACCTGATGAGCAAGTTATTGCCCAAGTTTTTATTTCCACCCTCCCCCAAAAAGAGGGCAGAAAAGATGTAAAAATCAATCTCAAAGTAAAGAGGACATACAGAGACAAAAAAATGAGGCAAAGACACATGACTGCTAGGATGCACACCCACAGCATTCTAGTCATCTACAAATTGAAACTAAATAAAATAACAGGGCTCATTCAGAAAGGTGCAACAATAATCTCCAAACAGAGAAACTGTTTCTGATTCAGGCATCCTTGACACAGAGATAGTATTAAGGCCATAAAACACCAACCATCCGAAAGGCACTTAAAGAGATGATAAAACTCTTGAGGTCTAACTTCAACTAAAATTAGACAAATAGTTTGTGCTCTGATAGGTATCCAAGTAACTTTAAAAAAAATTTGATTCATGGCTCACAGGAACACACTACCTTGTTTATCTTCCCTTTGGTTTCAGATGCTGGAAACAAGAATGCTTACCAACTTTCGAACATCTTCAGACCAAATCTCTCCTCTCTTTGTCTGTTCAGCATAGAGGGAGATTCCTAGGAGCTGACTGAACAAAGAGTTCAAACCTTCCATGCATGCCCCAAGAGAGAAAAATGGACAGTACAAGCCAGGATCAATGTTGTACCTAAGGGAATACAAGAATCCCAAACCAGTCAGTCAGTAGAGCTACATAAACTACAGTACTCACCTTCAAGCCACAGGATGTCCCAAAATACACTAGTTCAGCCCAAAGGCCCTTGGTGAGTATGTTCGGCTTTATTCTTCAAACAGTGAAACCAAGTTACAGTCACAGTGCTTTGCACTATCTCAATTTTTCTTATATTCAAATCTGGATACCAAATTCAACAGATGTTGACTGTGATTTTCAGAAATGTGGTGAACATGTAGCCCAAACAGACCATGGCAACATGATGGGTGGCCAAGCAGTGGCTTTTGATCCACAAGAGGCCACTGGCACTCAAGTGCCTTTCCCATGCCAAGGCTGCACCATGTGACTGATCAGAAAAACAAGCTGGCTTTGGCTGCGGTGTAAGCCAAATCCTCAGCTAGGGCAGGAAACCAACTGCAAAGCACTGCTGACTCTGCAGTCTTGCCTTTCACTGCAGCAACAGAAACATCAAGCAGATACAATCAACCTCCCACACAAAAATCACACTTCAAGATCTGGGGACTCTCTTGAACCATGTAGAAAACATCTTACAGCTGTGAGCCACCTGAAAATTTTAGTATGTGACATGGATTTCAAACATGGCCAAGCTTCCTGAGCCTGACCTCAATCAACTACATTCAAGACGCTGTAGCACAGAAGACACTCATAGGGAGGAAGATATCCTATATCTGCATGCATGCATATAAACTGAGAATGGACAAGAAATTCAGAATGTAGTTCAGCGATGTATGCAGCCTGTGAAAGGGCTCAAACTCCCTGAGACTCTGACCCGAAAAAGTAAACACACTACAAGTGCATCAAGCAAATAAATGCTTTGCAAACTTACACCTTTCACAAGCTGATCAGCACCATGCGATTCTTTTGAGACAACAGCAAAATCATAACTGGAATCTGCTTGTAGTTGTGGGTACACCCCAAATGGCAAAAAATGCTCTTCACTCATTTCATACAGAGCCCAAGTGTTATTTATACCATTTTCTGGGGTCTCAGAGTAAGGACTGCTTAACTCTAGAGAATCAGAGTCACTGAAATTTAAACATGCATCAACTAGACTGTAACAGCTGGACACCAAAGATGAGAACCATGCTATTTTAAGGCCTGTGATCAAAAGGCTTAGTTACAGACCAGCTGTGAAAGAGCCAGATAGTCCCTACCCAAACACCTACCCTTCCTTCCTTCCCACTCCCACACAGAGAAGACCTGAAAAAGAAGCCCACTGGGGATACTTCATTTGCCAAAGTGCTGCTTACGACTGCAGCTCCGATTCACTGATGGGCATCACTGAGTTGTGAGGCACAGCAGGGTGGGGCTACTCCTCTAAGCCTCTAAGTACACGGTAAGGTACAAGATTTTGCTTATTTTCACACCACAAATGCAACAAGCTCACAGGAACATTCCTGTGTATTCCATTCTATTCTTAACTATAGCAGAACATAGAAAATAAAGCAGATTTTGTCTCTACCATACTGACGCACTTCAAGATCTTCACACTTGAATTCACATGCTGCACGCTTCCATATGCACATTTTCCTTCTTATTCAAAAAGTCATTACACCCAAGGAAATAAGCATGATATAAATCACTTTAGATCAAGTTAGATAAAAAGACTGAAAGCAAGTCTCTAAAAGAAAGCAGAAGAGACAAGTTAATTTTCATATAAGCCACAGAAATTTGGAGTACAAAGAACACTGATTGACACACAGAGCTCCCCTCTCCACCCTGAAGTACAGAATTACAGGGTATGTTTTGAATACTTTCTAAGTCAGTAATTACGAAGACTTGTGATGCCTTCAACATGGCGCTTTTTGGAAAGCTTTAGCAGGTAAATCTCAGATGTCTCCACACTTTTATAGAATTGCCCGGTGATTGCCTTCTGCCCAGATCATAACCATGAAAACTAAAACACACCACTAAGTGCTTCAGACCTCCTGATTCTGCTCTGAAGCTCTCCCTGCATACAGACTACAAGACCTACAAGACCAGGTTAAAATGACCCTTCTTTTGGCAGCAAATCATAACAACCTCCATAATAGTTTAGAACTGGTTTTTGTCATATCACTTTAGAATCTTACACTATCATCCTACATGCCACTACGAATACTAAGCTGAGTTTTTCCATTTGTAATTCAAAGAATTGCATCTTTAACTCATATCTGGCTATAAAAGTACACACTACAGACAAGCTCAAGTGGTTTCATTGCACAAGGGCTCTTTGCAGGGCTTTGATGCTGAGCGCATTTCAATCAGTCCTGCCAAAGCTATGCTTATGTGCAAAGCCTGCACACCCTCCTCCCCCCAGACATCCTGTATCATCCAGGGTTCCCATGCCATTTCCTCCCTTCCCAATGGGAGAAGAAAGACAAGTGTATACGAGGTATTTCAAGAAAGAACCCATATAATGCAATACTACAAACACACACTTCAGTAAATCAAAATTTAACACTACCAACAGCTCACATTCATAATAAAACATCAGATTTTCACAGCTGCAGGAAATTAAAACATGTAACTCCCAACAGTGAGTTCAGCTGCAGGATAAGAGAACATGAAAATTATAAGAAATTAAAGAATAGCACCCTTGAAAACACTTCACGAAATTAAATCACTTTTACACAAGAAACAAGAAAAATCAAAATATGTTTAGAGACTGCTCAAAAGTTTCTAAAGAGTAGAATTTTTTTTGATGGACCAGCTAAGCGTGGAAACCGATTCCAAGTATATGAAAGACAAGAAAGTTACCAAGAGCAGTCAATATAGATTCACCAAAGGCAAGTCATGCTTAAATAACTCGATAACCTTATATGATGAAAAAACTGGCCTGGCAGAAAAAGGGAGAGCAGTGCATGTCACCTCCTTGGACTTCAGTGAGCCCTTTGACACTGTCTCCCCTAAGATCCTCACAGAGAAGCTGTTGATGTATGAGGTGGATGAGCCGACAGAAAACTGGCTGAATGGCAGGGCCCAGAGGGAGGTGATCAGTGCCACAATGACTGGTTGGAGGCCAAGGACCAGCAGTGTGCTCCAGGGGTCAATACTGGGTCCAGTCCTGTCCAGTTGTTGGCAGATAACACCAAACTAAGTGTCATCCAAACTGGAGGAGTGGCTGATTATGTCAGAGGGTCTTGCTTCCATCCACTGGGACCTCTACAGGCTGGATAAATGGGCTGACAGGAACCTCAAGAAGTTCAAAAAGTTCTCCTCTGCACCTGGGGAGAACAACCCCAGGCACCAGTATATGCTGGGGGACACCTAGCAAGAAAGGAGTTTTGCAGACAAGGACCTGGGGGTCCTGATGGACACCAAGTTAAGCATGAGCCAGCGAGGGACCCTTGCCACAAAGAAGGTGAATGGCATCCTGGGTGCATTAGGATGAGTGTGGCCAGCAGGCTGAAGGAGGTGACCCTTCCGCTCTACTCAGCACTCTGTCCAGTGTTGAAGTGCTGTGTCCAGGGCTCGACTCATCAGGATAAGAGAGACATGGCCATACTGTTCAGCCTGGAAAGGAGAAGCCTCAGAGGGATCTTAATAAGGAATATAAATTCCTGAAGGGAGGGTGCCAGGAAGACAGAACAAGGCTCTTCTCAGTGCTGCCCAGTGACGGGACCAGAGGCAACAGGCACATAATGGAACAAGAGATGTTGCATCTTAACATCAGGAAACATTTTTTTCCCAGTGAGGATTAGCTAGCAGTGGCACAGGTTAACCCTAGAGGCTACAGAGTCTTGCAACCTGGAGATATTGAAAAGCTGCCCGGACATGATCCTGGACACCCAGCTCTAGGGAACCCTGCTTTAGCAGGGGGTTGGACCAGATGACCTCCAGAGCAAATTTCCAACCTCAACTATTTTGTGAAGATGTCATATGGAGCCTAGGACTAAGAACACACAGCTGCAGTATGAGAGAGATTCCAGCTTTATCAGAGGAAGACAACATTTCATACTAGCTGCAAAGGATTACCACATTCAGTTGAAATACTGGATTAATGTGTTTGCTGGAGGGGTGGAAAAAAAAAAATCTCTGAAACTAAGTTTTATTTCACTTCTGTCAAAAACACAGATAAATATTAGCGGGAGAAAGCAATGATATTTCTTCATGGATAGAACAGCTGACACTAACAAATCACAGGGAGAATACCAATGCCTACTTCTTCCTCATTCTCAACACTCCCTGAATGCGCACAATGTCCCCATGATCATGACCCTACCCCCAGGATGAAAAGGATGGGAAGAAGGCTTTCTGATAAATACTGTGTAATATACTGTCACTATCTAAAGTGGGGGGAAGGGGTGGTGGCAGGAAATCAGTCTGTGATAGTTTTGTCCTTTCAAAAAAGCATGATACTTATCCACCCCTCCAGAAAAACAGCAGTAACAGACCATAATGCCTTAAGGCAAACTCTCCAGAGGAACCAGCCCCCTGCTGTGGCTAATGCTTGAAGATGTCACAATCTTGACATTTTGAGTACAATGCGGTCCTGACTAAACAACCACTTTAACAGAAACTACACAAAGTTAATGTCAGTCCCTTCTGGTAGAACATTGTCAGGGTCAAATCTCTCCCACGTTTAATGAAAGATGTGTGTTAATGTTCTTCTTGCCAATGGAAAATTGAAAAACTTTTGAAACAAAACCATTTTTTAAATACAGAATGCCAAAACAAAAACGTTTCTAGTTCTGATCTCAACTGTCCATTTCTGCCTTGCTTATTACATCAGTGTGCAAAAAAGGATCAAAGCTGAAGATATTGAAAAATCCTCAAATACCACTAGTGTCTTATGCCACAGACCCAATACTTAAATTACTTTTGGCACACCTAGCAGCAGTCAGCAGAGATTATTATACCTTGAGTTATCTGGCATCCATTGTTTGTTTGCACTAGCCAGCGCAATGTCCTAGGAGTTATGGAGAAAGGGGTTAAAACCCATAATATAGTACAATTATCACAATCAGATGATAATAACCAATAATACTTCAAAATGAGTACTGGGTACTGAAAAAAAAAGCTACTCCTCCAAGAAGTGTGCACTACACCTTCAAAAATCTTTGTCTAAATACCAGTCTGTACCCACTAAGCAGTAATCATGCCAGACACCAAAACACAGATTCATCTCCCAAGTTTTGAATTTGGTCCTACCTCATACATGAACTCTGTTTTCACAAATTAAGTACAACCAACTATAACTGAAGAAAGCCTAACCCCAAACTTGCACTGATTCCAGGAAAACTTTCTCTTTGGGCTTACTTAGGAGCAGCAATTAGCCAAAACCTCAGCTATCTGAAACTGATGTCCTATAACCAAAACCTCAGTTCCTGGAATTATTATTGATAGATGATCTTGCCTTTCAGTGGCAAGAGCAACCATATGACTGACTCTTTTCTGAGCCCCCACCTTCAAGATTTAATGCTACTCACTGAAAAATAAAAGGTGTAACACTAGGTAAGATTAGAGGACAATGGGGAAAAGGGAGGAAATTAAAATATTTGAACCTTTCCCCAATATAAAAACACTCAATGAACAGAACAGGAAATGCTGCAATCTCTACTAGGTCTCTAAAACTTAAATCTGGCATAATGGTGTGGGTAGAAAAGTATTTGGAAGAGTTTACAAAGTAGATGTTCCCCTATTGAAGATTCTTGGTTGATTTCAGGCACTCAAATAGTAGCAGTCACTAGCAACTTCACTGTTTCCAGATGACAAGAAAAAAGCATCTGTTAGTTAGCAAATGATTACCCAGTCTCAGTTACTGACACCACATTAGTGGAACTGCAAGAACACATTTCCCAGGCACAGTATTTTGGCATTCAAATTCACACCAATCTAAAAACATGGTAGCTCAACTTCTCGGCAGCAAGGGGGACTGTGATTGTGACAGCAATCCAAACTTCTCTTCCCTCAGTCCTTTGAACGAAAATTCTCATGCTGTTAAAGGGTCTCGGGTTGTATTTTCAAAACATGCTCTGACCTGGGCCAGATTTTCTAAAAGACCACATAAAACTTTAAGATAAAGACTTCTCCCAATACATTCCTTTAGCATTTTAAATTGCCCAGTAACAAAGACAGAACTTGTCTGTGTAGGATGCAGAGCCTTTTTGAGGGCTGATCCAAGACTGTAAAATTAATTTCTCCTGAAGCTAAAGGGAAAACTCAAAGTTCCCCATCTTCTATCCCAGGTGTATGGTGCTTCTTTGATCCCTTTTTTTCAAATGTGAAACCAAGTGTATTTGTAAATGCAGACTAAAGCCTCCCAGCAAGACCCTACCAAAACCAAGGCATTCCTGCCCTGACAGGGGGTTGGACTAGATGATCTCCAGAGGTCTCTTTCAATCCCAACAATATTGTGATTCTGGGATTCCACTGTACATTACTTCTCAATGGACAGACTGAAAGGACAACAACTTCCGTTAATGAATTGACTGCTACTGACTGACTCTACATAAAAAGGAGCAGAATGCAGAATTTCCAAAGTGCTATAGCTTAGCCTGTCCCTGAAATGCTCACTAGTCAGAGCAAAGCAATCTTCATAATCTACATGTTAATAAATGTTGATGACCCTACTGTGCATGTAATTATTGTTATACTACATGTTAAAGCAGCAATCATATTAAGAATCACTTTATGCACAATTTTCAAGCTGTTATCAATTGTGAGCTTCAACAGTTGTACAGCTTTGGGCCTTCTAGTTAAAACAAATAGTAAAAAATTGAAATAAAACTGCAAGAAGCAGCTGCTTTATTATGAGCACACTCTTTGGCAAGCAGTCTCCACATTTATTCAGACAAGTGATGATTTTATCTCCAACAGGAAGTGCACTCAAGTATTTTTGGGAAAAGAAATCAGAAAGGAAATTATCATGACCCCCACTGAACTACAGTAACAGGCACTCTGCTACCAGTAAAATTACTGCTAAGGGTTACTGCTACTAGGAAGAAAGGTTAATGCTCTGGAGACAGACAGCATTTAGTGACAATAACTACTGCAAAGAAGAGCTGGAAGACAAGTTTTCTTGTATGCTGTAATTTGCAGCCCCGGAAGAGCAAACAGACAGAATTCAGCAGGGATGATGATGCACATGGCATAGTAACATCACCAGCAAAACATTGTACTGCTGTCTCCAAAGCCGGAAAACACATGGAAACATGGTTACAGCACTTCCTAAGAAAAAGGATTCAGGGCAGCTAAGCAAGCCAGGGCAAGAATCAAACACCCTGACTGGATATCCTTTTGCTTAAAACGTGAGCTCTGGGCCTTAGAATGCCTAAGTCACCAGAGAAGGACAGACAAAACACTGCAACACTTTCAAGCTTAATAAGGTACCAATTAGAGGTAACTAGCAAAAGTCTACAGCTCAGCTATGAGCTCTGGCTTCTTTCTGGAACTTAGGCTTCCCTGACTGGACTGCATGCTGTATAGTCGAATCCCAAAAGGATGAAGAGCACAGCATTTTCCACAGGAATATACCTTTCAAAATGCAGGTGAAAGTGATGGATCTCAGGTGGTGTTCTGATGAATCCCAACAGAACTTTGCAGAGAACTATATATTCCAGTGAAAAAGACTTCTTACCATGTAACATTTCTTCTAGTGTATCTCAGGTTAAAAAAAACAGGCAGAGATTGATTTTTGATATTTGCAATTTGCAGTGCTACAAAAAGATCTTCCCATCTACCCTTGAACTTGAGCACATAAATTTTCTTAAGCCATTACATGAAACATAAAGGACCTGAATGTAATTCCGGAAGAACAGGAAAAGGAACTATCAAAACTTCTATCCATTACAGACATACACACACCCACCAGAAAACACAATGATTAATCTAAAAGAAGACTTCCTAAAATAAAGGATTTTGTACATGCCTAGATATTAATAATTTTTTAAAAGGTTGCTTTTAGTTTTGATGTAGGAAATATCACATTTATGTACAAAAAAGGCAGACACCAAGACACACTCACTCTGCACAAATCAGAAACAGCATCAACAGATATATACATTAACTCCTCTACAGTGGAAAAGAATACTTTCCTCTGTGCCAAACTTTCAGTTAAGCTGCTTTGACTTAAGAAAGATAAAAATCAAGACTCAAAGTGGTCTCTTTTATTGTAATAATGAGCCTTAAATTACTTGTTTCTCCTGTAGAATTGCATAATTCTCATGCTTACATGTCGAAAACTGTGAAAGACTGAGACACAAACTTGAACACAATAGGTTTGCTCTGTATTTATTTTGCATATTCCAGTAACTTAATTCACTCTGAACATCTGATTTCAAATGCCAAAGCATTTGTATTTATAACAAAGGCCAGGAAAGAATGAAAATTTTCTCATATACTCCATGTCAGAATGTGAACTCAGAAACTTTACGAAGGGAAATCTCAGTACCCTCCTAACAAAAGCAGAAATATCAAAGAAAACTGTAGTTTCTTTAATGTAAATTCCTGCTTTTTATTAAGGGATAAACTACATTTAAGAAATCCAGACACCTTACTCTCACAGTTTGCAGCACAGCCGTATTTTTAAAAGAAACAAAGTAGCCAAACCAATTAAAAAAACAATTACAAAAAGAAGTTAACTGACACAATGAGGTTTGGTTATTCTTCAAGAACAGCAGGCTTCAAAGAAAAAGGTTGTGCCCCTGTGAGGAACAAAGATGTAGTATGTGATTATAAATAATTATTTCTAAGCTTGTATGACTTCACTGAGTCTAAATAAAATGCAGACTTCTAAAATCACTTTCATTTAAGCTGTATCTTTGGAAGGAAGCTAAGACTGCTTTGTGCAACATCACTTTCATCTATTCTATTAAGAATGCTTTTTATAAAATTGAACATTAGGGATATTTGAATCAGGATCACTGTTCTTCAGAACACAGGCATTCAGACTCTTAACAATTGCAAATTAGCTGCCAGGCAAAAATTCTTATTGGTGGCTATTAAATGTAGTCCCTGACATATCCTGACTTCTTTGGGGGTTTTTGTGAGAATAATTATTATCCTGGTGACATCCACAAAAATATAGAAGACAAAGTTAAATATGTCTAATAAAACAGATCCTGTCAAAACTTTCAAAGAAACTTGAAAAGATCTTGCTAGTGAAGATAAAAGTGAGATGAACCCCTCAGGTTAACTTGAAGAGATCAATTTCCAATTTTCATTACATGCCAGACTATGAAACTTAATTCTTTACCTAAAGGGAGACTCTTAACCATGATTTATAGAAGACTCTGGATTTCTTAAAAATAATAACAATAATAATAATAATAGAAAGCCTTTGTACTCTCATCAACCATAAAGTAGCACCTGTATTTCACATTCCTTTTTTCTTTCTGTTAATTGTACTTCCTAGAATATTTTGGAGGAGGTCAAGGGGTAATTCGAAATATTAGTATCAGCACTGCACACAACTCCTAGATTTGACTTAGTTTTCAAATCAGTGGTCTCGTTGTTCTTCCACAATGTTTTGAATAAAATAATTCTTGAAAGTTGAATTCTGCTTCACGGCAATCCTTTTCCATAACTTCCAGGTTTCCCTCCAAAAAGCTTAATCCACCAGCTTTAGTGACTGGTGAGTTAAAGTGGACTTTCTATACCTGTATTAGTTGATTTAAGAGAAGGAATGCCTTCCCTTTCTTACGAGGTTTGCTACAGAAAGTTCTCCTTCTCTCTGAGCACCTTGGTTGAAAGATTCCCTAGTTATATTTTGCATTAATTTTCCACCTCCGCTTTCAAATTGAACAGTGACAGTTTTCTCACATGTTCCACAAAGGGTCTGGGCTATTCTTCTACATGGCATTCCCAAGAAAGAACAGTCTTCCATAAAACTAAAAATAATTTAACAAAAAGCAGCCATGAACAAGTTTCTTCACCAGTAACTTGCAAACCTCAATATTAGTTGCAGCTTTTAGGAACTTGAGAAACATCCAGTCACATTTTCATACCTTGGTATTGAACCTACCCCTCCAGAAAAATCCAGAAGTGGTGCCTACCCTCCCCTGAAGCCAGCAACCTATGTACAGTCCCAACAAGAATGGAGGTGATTTATTCCTAATTTCTGCTGAGATGGTACCCCAAGATCCAAAACGCCTGCAGCTCTCATGGTGGCTTCTCTTTCCTACACATCAGGGAACTAACTTATTTTTGCATTGATCTGTCATCCTCAAGGCTGGTCTTATTTCCTTCTGCAGTCCCAGAGAAAGGGACTAGCAGAGTCAGTACTCCGCAAGCACATCCCAGCTTCAAGTTGAACAAGAGCTGGGACATTTTGGCAAAAATCCTAACAGTGAATTACAGCCAGTGAAGTCAAGCCAGCCTGGCAAGAACCACAGGTTAAGGAAACAGGAGTCAATACCAAATACACAAAGCTCACCGCTGACGGTTCTCAAGAACAGTTCTGTATCTCTGTCAGAAGTGACTAAGCACAGCCAATCCTACCTTCAAGGCAAATGGCTGACCTCAAAAAGTCTCTCACAGCCTTTTGGGGGTGATTTTCTGTTGTGGTTTTTTCTGACCCGGAAGAAGTCAGCAGGACTATCACATCTTTGCAAGATCAGGGCCTTGAGAATTACAGCTGTACTTACTGAGAAGTAATGTGATTTAATTAATACTTAGGTACTTGTCTGCACTAAAACTCAACATTATTATTTTTATAATATACATATTAGACATCTTCTTACTTGTTAGATGCTGAAGCATGTTCTAGCATTCACTGGTTTATTACCCTTAGCCTGCCAAAATTCTTGAGGTTCTGCCTAATTACTCTATCTTCTTTTAAGATACTGCTACAATGAATTTCAGACTTTTGCCTCCTGTTTCTCTTAAAAGAACATTTATACTGACATGTATTTTCCCTGCCTCTTAAACTATAGCTACAAAAACATTACACTGTCTTAAGTGTAGGTTTAAAGCCAGAGAGGCTACTTAACATAGTCTGGGGGGAAAAAAAAAAAGTAAAATATCCTGTTCCCATCAATGGGAGGCTTACACTTTTGAAGCAGGATCAAGTTTCTAGGGCAAAGACTTGGTGAAAGCTGACAGAAACAAAATTGTTGTGGCCGGGTTTAGACAGAACCGCAACTCTGTGGCTTGAGTCTGGAGCGCCTCCTGCTGTTCCAGAGACAGAACAGCAGCAATGGTCGGTAACAGCTGGGGGAAGCAGTGACAATGAAACCAACCCGATGGGACAGCAAATGGCATCAAAACTCTACAGTCCAAACGCATGTGGACATCCTGCATCCTTCACAAGTAAATATCTACCTCTTAAAACTAGTTATTAGAAATCCGATGAAGGATTTGTTTCCTTAATCCTGTTACAGTAAGATAAAATACATAAATACATTTAAAATACACAACGTGCTACAAATATAGACACATTAAAAATATGTCATGAGGTTCAGTGTCATTTGACATGTAGCTGGTCAAAATCTGGAGGACTAAAGAGGAATGGTTGTATAGGCCAAACGAAGAAACAGTAAACACTTTCCAGCAGCCATAGACACTGTCCCAGCTAGTATTTCTTGCACCCCCTAGTGCTGCACGTGTGACATACCAGAAATGCTGAGCTACTTAATCAAGAACTACATCCCTGTAGTCTCCTTCCTTCTACCTAGGTTTGTAAAGATAATTGCATCTTATGTACCTGACAATATCTAGGAAACTATGGGTCTGTACTTCAGCTGGACCCACAGTGACAACAGTAGTCGAAAAGGAATACCCAAAAGCATACATTTGCTTCCCTTTTACTAAGCAGAAGAAAAGAGAAATTCCTAATAGAAAAATCCACCACGCAAACTACTACTGAGTCCCAAAACATGACAGACAAATACATAAGCCATGCTCTATGCACAGCACTATTACAAATACAACCATGGCATTTCTGTTGAAGACCCAAAGCTAAAAGTAGGTTTCTTCCAAAAGAGAGAAATCCTTGAAGACCAAAAAAAATAATAGACTAAACAAAGAATGGGAGAAATGCATGACAGATAAGTGCATCTTGGTTGAAAACATATTTTGTCATTCCATGATGAAAAAATGCAAAATATAATAGGATAGAAGTAAAAAAGAAAGTATTTATTGAGCTTATAAATAAAAAAAGAAACACAATACAATTTTTTTTTAAAAAAGCATTAAATAATTTTCCCATGGAAAAAACCCAACCAAACAAAAAAGGAAAACAACATCACTTTTCCTTAGATATATAATTTAATACAAGATAATTGGCTCAGTTAGGAAGAAAGTAACAACAAATAGCCAAAAGTCAAACTCCAGTTAGTATGAAGCTTTGTGTCACAGATACAGTTCTCATCTTCCAGTAACAAAAGTGCTGAACTGAACATACCATAGCATCCACAGAGCATTCAAGAAGGGATGCAGTCAAACAGAGATAAGTACAAATACAAGATAAAGGATAGGAGATTCCCATTTGGGTAACAAGGCATTTAGGGCACAGACATGACAAGGCATATTCCCATCCTCTGGTTGTTGTATGAATATTCTGATTCCTGCCTGGTTTCAGTCATAAAGCACGGTCCTTGACACTATGCAGTGGAGAAGTCAGTTTTACTTTTCAGAGCTGATTACCCAGTATCAAGCACCCTGCTAAACACCCACAATATGGGCAGAATGAATGTAAAGCCTTTTTCAGTCAGTTAGATCAAAAACTTTTTCCAAAGACAGACAACTATCCAGAAAATGGCACCATGAAAGATCTACACTCTTGTTTAAAGCAAAGCAGCTCTGCACACAATGGAAAGGAGAACTACTTTTTCTCCCCTGTCTTGTAGATGTTTGTATACCTGCCAGAAACAAATATTCCTGCCCAAGCTGGAGGGAGAAAAACATTGGGCCCCAATCCTGTATCAGGGAGGCCCTACATAGATTCAGGAGACTCTTCACACTGATCCAACTTCCAGACTTGGTGCCTGAATACAAAAACATAGCAAAGATACATTGCCAATGTCTTGGTCTGTTTTACCTGCAGCTCTCCCTTCACAAAGCCACCACACAATTCTTAAAGTAACTTAACTGGGTCTCTTACAAAGCCCCCCAAGGAAAGGAAATATTTTTCTTTCTAATGCCAAAAAGAGCAGAATAATCTACTTGTGATCATCAGTAACTCAATTATGAGATGGTTAGCTTCCCGAGGAGATCTAAGAAGGACAGTAAGACCAGTAAGACTAAGAAGGACAATCAGCATCTGAAGACACTCCTCCAGGAGAAGTAACACAGTGGCTTCTACACCTAATGCTCTAGCCCTTATGGCACACACCAATTCTGTAAACAACCAGGCCAGCTGCTGGCACTCCTTCCATGCCATGTCTATACTACCACAGCTTTCTGATCCAGAGTAAACTACTGTTTTAACCAGATACATCCAGTCTATGTTTGTTTAAAACCCAAAAAACTGTAAATCTGCAGTGAAGGAAGATTTTCTTCTAAACCCCCTTGTGAGAGTAGCACAACTTTCAATTATCTTTTCCAACAGAAACCTAAAAGGTCACTGCTGCTGATCTAATCATGGCAACATGCAGGGCTTACATCTTTCAGAGCTGACATCTCATTATGTGCAAAGGTCTTGTGCACTATTTAAGTCTGTGCAAAGGATTTATTTTCCAGTCTTTGCAAGTGAGGTAAGAATGAATTCTATCCATAAACAGTAAAGATTTCCTGAAGAAGTTGCTATTTCAAGTCTGCAGAAGAGGACAAAGTTGCACATTCGGTAAGAAGCACAATGAAGTTAAAATAAGAAGAGAAGTTGGATTGTATTCAGTGTTCAAAATTTATTTTTAAAGAGTACTACAGCCTAGCTAAGAACTAACAGAACAACAAGAATAAGGATTTTCTATCTGTTCTGAAACTGCTTCATCCTCTTTTATCTTCAAAGAGGGCCAATACTTCCCGGCAAAACAACAGAGGAAGCAAAAACTTCTACAGGCATTCCAGCAGTAACTAAAAAATGTTACAAACAACTCTCCCACCAGATAATATTTATTTTTTTCATATTGAGGTACATCTTCAAAGAAATCCTGTTTATATTGAGGACTTTCTTTTTCTTATTGCAAGGACACTCATTTACATTACAATCAGGAACATAAGGAGCCTACCTCTCAGCACGAAGAACTCCACTGTAGTAGGGGTGATCCCATGGCATCAGCATCTGAAAGAGAATTCCAGCTCATAATGACAATAATGGACAACAAGTGAACCCAAAGTAAAACTTTTGTTTCCTTTCAGTAATTTTGCAGTTTCAGCAAGTCACAGAATTTTGAAACATAATGGGAAACAGGGTTCAAACCATCACCAAAACCAGCATCATATATCATAAACTAAAAACTTTTTTTTAAATATTTCTTGAATACTGGTCTTCTTATTCAACTATATAACAGGACTTCATACCTGATTTCAAGAAATACACTCAATTCAAATAAAAAGATAAACCTAGATATGTACAGTGTTAAGATACATACAATGTAGTATACAAACTGGATTTGAATCTAACCTAAAGTACAGCCTTTATTTTCCAAATGAGTCAATTAATTCAAAGGAAAGTGATACTCACTTTACCGCTTTATGTTTTCATTATCTCAGCATCACTTTGTATAAACCAACAGCTCTTTCATACTCAACATTTGGTTTTAATACAGCAGCTAAGTAGTCAAAAAGCATTTGAAGAGAGAATGTTTCTAATTCTACTACATCTTGTACACTAAAGTAGAGGTAATTGCAGAACATGATTACCTTATGCTGTATTTTTTAGAAGAAACAAAACAGACAATCACATATGGAAATGTAACTTACTGAATTGTGGGGGTTGAGCTTCATTTTCATCTTTGTCATCATTTCAAAGTCTTTTTGAGTTCTGAAAAATATTTTTATGATGAAATGTTAACAAAAGATTTTTCAGCAATGTAATACAGTACATGAGAATACTCCATCCTAAGAAAATGTCCATCATCAGAGATTTATAGTACTATATATATAAAATTACTATATAAAATGGCAGGCCCACATACCACACTAACAAACTTCTCCACTCTGATTCTGCCATTCAGATACTTTCAAATTCAGTCCCTCTTACTGTGGTTGTACACCTCCACAGCATTTTCATTCTTACAATACACCCCATTTATACCCAGTGATGAAATTGTTTTATGCTGTGTGGAGCTCATGGTGGCAAGAGTGACAAACAGGGAAATTTGTTTATAGATGCAAAATATCTGGAGTTGTGCATATGACAAGAAGACCAGGAGAGGTGTTCTTCTACACTTCAACTTGGTCTTCTTGTTCGCTGTTAACAGCATTTCTTGCACTCAGTCCTGGGTGTTCTCTGATCACAGACACAGAATTTATTCTAAGCAAATAGCCTTTTCTCAGAATTCTGGGAAAGTCGTGGTTTTTGCTTTTTTAGAGCATATAACAGGCAGCACTGACTAATTTATTAGTGCACAAGTCTCTCTATTCTTGAAATAAAGAGTCTGGTTAAAAAAATAGCTTAGTGAAAAAGACATACCTTTTAGACAACTGCTCAGACAGCTTCTCCAGAAATTGTCTTACTGTTTCTAGAAGGAAGGAAAAAATAAGAAAATTATTTTTCCCTAAAGGATCTTAAGTTTACATGAGAATATTCCAAACAAAAAAATTCCCTTAGATTTTTTAACAAACTACTTCACTGACATTATTTCAAGAGAATTTAGCACTACATTTACTTTATTATGCCCTGAGATAATGACATCTTCATAATCTAAGGAGTGAGCATCAATTCTGAACCGAAACACCAGATCCTCCTCAGTGACTACTATTATTTACAGACAGCATGAGTATGGCATACAGCAAAAAGTAACTGCAATAAAATGCTTCACTGCAAGAAGTATGTGTAAACTTAGCTAAAGAAACTAACAACCTTTGACCTCATCTGTTACACATTTGATTTCTCAACATGTCCTTCCATACATGCCTTATACCTGGATTTTTGGCCATTGTTCCCTGAAGAGCCCTGTGGGCAAAGGTGTCGTACCCAACCAGCTGTGCCAGGCTGTTTCGGCTCGCAAGCAATTCCTCCAACCGAGCCAACTGCTGCGCGTTTGAGTGAAGAAAAATCTTGTAAGCAGCTTCTCGCACCTAATACAAGAAAAAAAAGTCACATTACTACAGAGTAATTTTTATCAGAAGCAAGTGATGCAACTGAAGATCTGGCATAACAGCTGTATTTCACTGACAGTGTTGGGAAAAGGCCTAAAGCCTTTTAACAATAGTAATTATAACTGCCTGACAATTACAGATCTCTTACCCATTAAAAGTGGAATGAGGAATGCAATAAGACAACCTAACAGATCAAGGCTGCCAAAAAGGGTCCTGTTCTCTACTCCTGTCAACAGTCTCTCATCACCTCGCTCCTTCTGCCAACATCTGTTCTTTTCAGACAACTCTGTGGGCTGTCTTAACTCATTAAAACCTCTGAAACTAAATCCAAATTGTTCTCTGCCTATCAGTAAAGCTTGCTTATGGAGGGATCTGACAAGAAAAAGAGATGGGGTCAGGGGAGAGAAAAGAGAGGAAGAGAAAAGCCTTATTTCTTTTGTAGAAGAAAACTATTAGTCTGCCCATCTGCCCATAAACTTTCTCCTTTTCTCATATTTTTAGTTTGTTTGGCTTTTTTTCATAACTCTGAAAAAAAAATTACCTGGAGACTCAGAAAATTTGATAAAATGCTTTTATGTTTCACAAACCAATTGCAAATAATTTTATTTTGTACATATGGAATAAGCTCAGGAAATCCAACAACAACTTATGCTCGCCTTCATCTGAAATAAGCTTCTCTTGGACAATAAATTGAACAAGAATGCAGGTCCTGAGTTTAGAAAAAATATGAATATAAAAATTTACAAGACATTTTGTACCTGTTCTGTTCCACCAGGCTTTCATCTTGAAAAAAGCAAATGAAGTAAGAGAGATGACTGCCCTTCCCTGAACATAGCAGTGTGTTTTTGCAGCAAAGGCCAGCAGCTGACTGAGCTCTACTAGAAAATCAACAGCCATCTAGTCCACAGATACGACTGCTTTCCTCTACTTGGTACTGTCCAGACAACACCCGAACTACAGTGTCCAGATTTGGGTTCCACTTGACAATAAAGACACTGACAAATGAGAGTGGGTCCAGCACAGGGCCACCAAGTTGTTTGTGAGCTGGAGCACATGACACAGAATGGAGGCTCAGAGAGCTGCATTTCTCCAGCCTAAAGAAGAATAAGGGAGATCTTAATCTTTTACTTAACAGTCAGGCATAGAGAATATACAGACAGACTGTTCTTGGAGGTGCAGAGCAAGAGCAGGAGATGTAATGGACACAAGCTAGAAGATGAAAAATTCCAATTGGATATCAGGAAGAAATAATAGTAGTGAGGGTGGTCAAACAGGCTGTCCAGAGAAGTTACGGAATCTCCATCCTTGGAAAGCGATCAAAACTCAACTGGACATATCACTGACAAACCTGATTACTTGATCCTGCTCTGAAAAGGATCAGACTTTCAAAGAGTCTTTCCAAAAGTGCTGACTTAGACAACTGCATTCTTTAATTGATATATTACTCATAGCTTCAGTAGCAATTCTGCAAATTGCACTATTTCAGGACAAGAGTTCAGAGATGACCTAAAATGAGCATTATTCATTTTATTTACATCCTATCAGTGCCATAATTTAATTAGTTTTTAATTTCTTACAGAAATTAAACATTACGGCTTGGATTCTACCATGGTAAAGTTTTCTCTTTTTTTTGTGACAAGATTTCAAAGCCACCTTGATTATTTAAGTATGATTACTTAACTACATAAGTGAAGACAGAACCCTGGAGTGCTTTAATATGCTCCTGATCCTAGAATTGTATCTAAAAGCCTAGGAAGCCACTGCCACATTTCAATGAGTCTAAATTAATTTTAAACTTATAACTCTAAATGAATTCTTTTTTAGAAAAACAACATTTACAATAACTAAATTAAGACCTTTTTTTCAGGATAATTCAGGTTAGATGAGATCTCATGAGGTCTCTAATCCAACCTCCCACACAAAGAGGAGACAACTATGAGCTAAGACCAAGTCACACAAAGCTTTTTCCAGTCTGGTCCTGAAACCCTGCATGTATGGGAGAGACAGCATGACCTCACTGTTTCACTGCTTGGTATCATCAGCAGGAAAAATTTCCCCAACTGGTATTTCTCATCTCAACTTGTGCCTTTTGACACTTGTTCTGTCATGCACCTCTCTGAGGAGGCTGACTCCATTTTGTTCATGACATCCTTGTAGGTACTGGCAGGCTGCTGCCAGGGTCCCCCCAAACCACCTCTGCTATAGGGTGAATAGGCCCAAATCCCTCTGCCCTTCCTCATAGCTCAAGCACTCCAGTTACTGCCCATCTTGGTGGCCTCTGTTTAAGACACTCCTAAAGAGTGTGGCTGTAATCTCTTTCCTCAGTCTCTGCCCCTGTTCATGCAGTCCAAGATGCTGCCGGTCCCTTTGCGGCCAGGGTTACTGCTGGCTCATGCTCAGCTTGCTGCTCACCAACACTGTGGGCCTTTGCCACAGATCAGACTCAGCCAAGCAGTCCTAGCCTGTCCTACAACCAGGAATTTTCCCTTTCCAAGTGTAGGATTTTGCACTTGTCCTTTTTTGAATTACATAAGGTTGCCACTGAACCATTACCTCAGCTTTTAGGCCACACTGAATTTCAGCCTTGACCTTCAAGTGTATTGATTGTTCCTCCCTAGTTGCTATCACCTGCAAATCTGGTAGGCAAGCCCTCTGTCACTTCCTCCGTGTCACTGATAAAGGTTTTAAACGGGAGACCCAGGACGGACCCCTGCAACAGTTCTTTCCGTACCAGTCTTCCTGTAGGGTACATTTCAACCACTACTCTCTGAGTCTGATCATGAAATTAGTTTTTTTACCTATCTGGTTGTCCACCAATCCAGACTGTAATCTCCTATCTTGGACTAAAGTCTCTGATGAACACTGAGGCAAAAGCAAGTGGAAAGCATCTCAGCCTTATCTGTGTCCGCTGCCACTAAGTCACTCACTTTACTCAGCACTGAGTCCATGTTCTCCTTGCTCAGGCTTTTAGTACCAATGCAGCAGTAATTGCTCTTGTTGCTTTTAATGTCCCTTTCAAGCCACAACTGCAGTTGAGCTTTGATCTTCCCAACATCATCCCTACATATACAGGCAATATTTCTACACTCTTCCCCTGGATCTTGTACCTGCTTCCACTCCATATAATGCTATCTATTGGAGATGAAGCTTTGTTAAGAGTTTCATGTTTGTTGAGCCTGGTTCCTGATACATCTGCTTGGCTTTCTAAGGATCAGAATGCACTGAGTATCTTAATACTCACATGCTTGGAGGATGCTGTCTTTAGAGAACTACCTGCTTTCTTAAGCTCCTTTACCCTTCAGAATTGCATTTCATGGGATCCCACCTCCCAGTTTACTAAATAAACTGAAGTATGCTTGCCTAAAATCAAGAATCTGTATTCTGCCCCTCTTCTTCCTCCAGACATTCAAGTTCTGCTGCACAGCCATTATCTCACAGCTGCTACAGTCAAGTATGCAACTGATTATTACATTCTACAAAAGTTTTTCCTTGTTGGAAATAACAGCATAATCATAAACCACATGCATTTGCCTCACTAACAAGTAAAATAACTGATAAGCACTTCTGGTATAGACGATGCCAAAGTAAAGTTGGGGAATACAAACCAAATCATCAGGACAATCAGCATGTAGACCAGCAACTTGTAAGTAATTCCCTTCAGCTGTAAAATTATACCGAATATGCTCTGGCAAAACATGTTTGTCAATCTTGTTGGGAATGTGAGTTCCTATCAGAAATTCGTTACATAAATCCAATATTCTGATGTTGAGGTCGACTGCCTTTTTACGCTGTAAGAAAAACAAAGCACAAAATAGTACCTTCAGACACAGTACAAGCAGAACTCAAAGTTTTTAAACCTTAGAGGACTTCAAAAAATGAAGCAGAAAATGCAACACTTAAGATTTGACCTACAGCATCAACAAAGTCATAATGCAGGGCTGAAGTCAACAAGATCAGATGCTCATACAGATCAGTAATTTCATAAAGCATTGAAATTTCGAAGAAAATGCCTATGTTTCTGCAGTAAGAAAATGTACAGTGGAGTTCAAGTAGAATTTACATAACCTTTGCTAGCTTGTAACTGATTGCTATGTAAAACACTGAATAAAAAAAAGAAGCATCTTTGAGAGAAATATCCTAAAATAGATATAGAATTAAAGTTCTCTTTTTCCTGTTTGTATGGCACTGTTTTCTGGAGACTGTAAGTATTCACAGTATTTCAGCCCTTCTCTTAGGAGTTTGTGATTTAGAGTTTTATCACCTTCATTACAGTATTTCATTCATTTAACCGTGCAAGACTCGCTTCAGTGAACATGCTCACATTAGTAGAGTATGGTCTCTGTTGTCTGTGGGGTCATAGCTCAAAATAACAAAGGCTGAGGGTACAGATACAACATAAACTTGTGAAGTCCAAAGAATGACATAACCTGATCTCTGTCCTCCCATTCCACTCTTACTCTTGAAAATATATCTTTGAGTTTTATTTTAAAAAGCAGAAATTCTTTGTAGCAGAAGTAAATTTCAACTTAGAACAGGGAAGAATTTCTAAAGTCTTAAATGAGAATTGAAAAGAAACACTAAGCAGCAAGGAAGAAAAGTGGAACAGGCAGGGGAGGAAGAGGAAAACATGCAACAATAAGTGAAATTGTAACTGAAAGGAGATGAAGCACCACAGAACCAATAGTCAAATCAGACATAAACCCCAGAGCTGAAGTTTCAGGGTTGTTCTCTGGACAAACTAATCATAAAAATATATTCTAGAACCATTTTCTAGGTCACAAAACACCATCACAACCATGATCTTCAGAATAACTCTACCGCATAAATCTGGTAGAAGAGCCTTTATACAGATTTTTTTTGAGGGGATGACTCAAACAAGGAATTAACTTTATACAGTGACATGAACTATGAACAGACAGAGCATCCATATCACAAAGCACAGTGTAAGCTGCTGGTTTTGGAAAATCCATCACTAACTACTGCAAAAGTACATAAAAGCTCCAAGACAGGTAATCAGACCATGAGTAGATACTCAATTTTGAACAAGATTTACAACTTCTGGTTACGTGAGCACCACAGGAATGCCTGGACACACACCTGATCCCTTCTAAAACACTCCGCTTGATTAATCTGTCATCAAGGTGCACGGAACGCTGCTTTTCCCTCTCTGTAAATATGTTGTTCTGACAGCTGAGTAGCTATTTTAAGTATCTGGTGCAGACACCAAACAAAAGAAAATAGGATTCCAGGACTTGCTTATAACTCCTCAGAAGAGAAAGGAACGATGAGGACCAAACTGGGAAGAACAACCAACTATCTAAAAACTACCTTTAGAAGTGATTTAAAATAGACAAAATTAATCACTTCTAAGACAACAAAATTCCACAAAGGACAAACTGACCCAGAATCATGTCCCACATGTTTCATTATCTGGTCTTTGGTAGACAGACAAATTTCTGTTCATATATTGTAGCCAGAAATTACCTTTTCTTCATCCAAATGAATGCCACTGATCTCAAAATCAAACATAAAAAGTTCTGCCACTCGCCTAAAAATACAGTAAATCCCTGTTAAAACAGCCTCATTTGATAGTAAGCATAATTTCTTAACAGATTTTGCCTTTAGTAGTTATTTATGTTTCATTTCTTTCACAGAGAATAATGCCACAGTTATATGAATGTTTTTATTATGGACAAAGATTTCCTATGTTTTAGGTCCTTAACAATTTACTCAGTGAGAAACAATTTTTCCTTTGTTCTTAGTTTAGTCATCTGCTTTGAAAATAGCCTTCAAAATAATTCCAGTACCTTAATCTAGATGTTCAACCAATTTGTGCAAATTACCATTTTAGTTTCCTTTCACACTTCATTTATTCTAACATCAGAAAAATACCTTTTCAAATCTAACATCCTTGATCATAGGGAAAGAAGGAAGAAGGAAGTAACTTACACATTAAGTTTGTCTAACCATGTCAGTTAATAAATAATTCAAAACTATAAATGCATAAACAGCTAATAAAACCTATTACAGCAATAATAAAGTAAGCTTTCAATACATATACTGCTAATCTGATTTAGAAAAATAAAAATAAGCTTCTGTGAAGTGAAATCAAATTATATAGTCTGTTCCCTAATTTTATTCCTAAAAACACCACAGTATATAATTTTAATCAAAAGAATGTTATTGAAGAAAATCTTAAGTTTACATTTTTTCTGTTCTTGCAGATCTCAGTTATTCAGCATAAATATATCTTGTGCTCTACAGTCACAGAGACATTCTCCAAGATTACACAACTACAAACTTCCTAACTCCTGTGCTGGTAATTTGATAGTGACTAATAAATTAATAATGGAGATGTGGTTTGTTTTCCAAAAGTTGCACTTACTAATTTAAAAAAACACAAAATATAAGTACAATAAGGAACAACATATACTATCTAAGAATCTAAATCTGTAAGATTCTATTTATTATAATCTATATAGAATAATAGAATCTATTATTAAGATTCTATTTATTATAATCTATAAAGATCTATAAGCATTAATAAGTACCTGGTTTCTGGATCTAAGGAACTCATTACAGTTTCATCAGCTAGCAGGCGTCTCAAACTCTGACACAGTTCAACATCTGTATTTAATCTGAAAAGATACAGAGGAAAAGAATCATGCATTAGCAACAGAATGATACTTCAGTTTCTTGGCATTACTCATTCAAAGGCAATATTTAGTGAAAGAACATTAAAAGCCAAAGACTGTATTTTCAAAATGTTTTCTGGTTCACAATCACATGTAAAAAGTAGAAAATTTCTATACAAAGCATGCATGGACAAACCAGCATGGAAACGGGTCTTGTGCATCTGATAGAAAAATACTTTTGGATGGTATTTGGTGGCAATATGAACAAGTCAAATACCGAATGCTTATTTTTTTATGAACAATGATAATCATGGTGAGACCATAAAGGTGGGAGAACGGTTTTCTAATCCTTACTTTGAAAGTGATGTCTTGGTGGGGCTACCTAAAAACAGAGGCTAGACAAAATTAAGAGAATAAAAGGGGGTATTTATTGAAGGGCCTTCAATAAGGTACACTATGGGCAGACAGAGCCCTAGGGCTACACCCAAAATGGACGATGGGTCACGGGTTTTTCACACTTTTATAAGTTTGGTCCATTTGCATACCAGGGTTAATTCTCCAATTACAATTTCAGGTAATGATATCATTACCCCAAATTTGTTCCCCCTTTTTAGAGGCTTTGTTTACATATTTTGAGGCCTGGGACAACAAGGTGTCCTTGAATCTCAGGCCTAGAGAGGATTTGCTATGTCTCACCAGAATGGGAGAACAGTAGCTACCAGGCTATGGAGTTTTAAACACTAAAGCCGTACAGGATCTGAAAAATATAAAAACCAAAATCCTAAGGCATCAAAAGGACGCCACTAAAGGAAAACCTGTGCTCAAGTTTGCCATCAGATAAATGTGCTGCTGCCTGCCACTGGAATAGACTGAGAGCTTACTATCCCCAGAACATTTCCACACACCAAGCACTGTCCCCATGCAGATAACACTGCGTCCATCCGATTTGCAGGCATGTTACGCTGCATTCCCAGGTGGGATACGGTGGGCAACGAAACGCATGCACACAACTGTTTATGAGCCTCTCAGGATGATATGTGAATAACTTCTTCTTTAAACAAATTTTATATCTGAAGTATATTCAGATATTAAAGTCATATTGTTATACGTGGTGTGCTTAATCCAAGTCAATCCGTTTTCAAGCACTTTGTACATAAACTTTACAATCACCAGTGAATTATCACAAGTCCTAGAAAAACTTCACTTTGAGCCTTTGATGGGCTTCAGTGACACGGAGTCATAAACTGAAACTAAAATAGAAAAACCTTTCATGAGATAGTGTAACAAAACTAAACCCTCAAATATCTATAACAGAAGACTGACACTTTGTTCCCACGTGCAAATATTTTTTGTTGATTGCTGTTTTCATAGATAACCATACAGTATTTTTTAAAGATGCACATCGAAATAGCAAAAAGAAAAGAAAAAAAAAGAAGAAGAAAACATACTTCTCTACCACGGTACCAATGTTCCTGCAAGCTTCTTCAGCAGCCTCTCTGAATGCAAAGTCAGGGTGGGCAACTTTTACAAAATCAGCCTGACACAGTAGAAGAAGAAAACAGTGAGGCAAAAAGACAAAAAAAAATCCTGGTTTATAAACAAATTGCACTCAAGCAGTTCCACTCATATTAACATTTATTTCTACAGTTCTGTGCAATCATTTTGCAGAATTTGCCTTTTTTTTTGTCTAAAACATAAAACTGATTGGAAAACTTTGCTGACAATTATTAAACCACACAGTGCCTGTGTCTTTCCAATAACTATCATTAATTCACACATTTCGTAAAACATTTTAAGTATAGTTTGTATCTTAGAGTCCTTACAACAGAGAGCTACTGCAATGTATTTAAATGTTACTAAAAAAGATTTTTAAAACTAAAATATCTAGTTAAGAAGAAAGCACAGCACCAAATGTGCATAAAGAGATGCTAAGAGGGAGCTGGGGAGCTAGGGGCTTCCATGACTGCAGACATGAAAGCAGGGAAGTTCTGGCATTGAAATTATAAAGACTTAAAAGATTAGGAACATAATAAAGTCTAGGAATACACTGAAGACATTCAGCATGATTTTACAGAAAGTACATGCAACAAGCTGACAGTATAAAATATGATTGCAGTTTGATTCAAAAAGCAGCCTTAGAAATGTTACACACTTAAAATTTTTACTTCTTAGAATTCCTTTTTAAAAACCTGTATAATACTGACAGAAAAGGTGCTGAATGACAGATATCGAAACTCCTAACAACAGATAACGACCACTGAATTATTTCCAGACAGTTCTGCAAGCTGTGCAGCTTTGAACATAAAAAACCTGAAAATAATACAAAGGAGGTAATTTTAACTCAGCAAACTGATACAAAACTATGGCCATTGAATTCTGACATTAGTGTTTTACTTAGGTATTGATTGATTAAGCAGAATTAGGCATTGTCCATACAAAACATAAGAGCAAGTGACTTGACAGAGATTGTAAGTACAACCAGAATTGTAAGTACAATCAGAAGGAAAAAATGCCTGGCACAAAAGATGTCTTAAATCCAGAAAACAATAAGAAACAAGATTGGAGAATTGAAAACACATAGAGACATTCAAATATGAAAACCCAAGCCAAAAAAATCAGTGACCTATTTACTAAGAACTGATTTCAGTATGAAGGCTGGTTCTGCTGCCTCCAACCAAATACTGATGTTTTGATAAAAGATAGACTTTGGGCAAACAGTTTCCAGAGAGCAATATGAACTGCTCTATTAAACTTAACATTTAGTGATACAGAATATCAGGCCAAGTACTCTAAATCTGTGGACCACAAAAACTAAGATCTAGGAAACAGCTGCCTTTTTCTTGCGTGAATAAAAAAGTGATACTGTTCAGTTTCATCTGCTGCTTTTAATCTGAAAGTTCTTCATGGACCTTCACCTATAAATGATCACAACTTATAACATGTGCATTGCCACTCCAGCTTTAACTCTGAAATCAAAACCCTCTTTTCCACAACATAAGTGACACTGGAGAACTTTTGTATTAATATTACAGCAGAAACACAAGTACGATTTCACAGGTGTTTTTCTTGTTGTGGCTTCTATACTATTTTTACATCTGTCTTAAAAATAACTGGACAGTTTGACAGGATTTGTAGCTACCTACCACTTGGTAACAGCCTTTGTAATTAACTTTCAATCAATTCAATTTTCTGACTTAACACAAAACTTCATGGAGTTGATCTGCTACTTACTGCTGTGCAGAAAAACCATAAAATGGAACAACACGGTGTAAACTCAGTCAGTTTAAAACAATCTATGTAAATATTGAAAAAAGTAACGTACCAAGTCTGCTACTCTGCATAGGCTATCCGAAAGCTGATCAAAGATCGTTACAGTCTCTGGCCCAGGTGGTGTTGAACATGCCTTCTGGACGAGCTGCTCCGATTCTTGCAACGCTTTGTTCTGTGCTTCTTGAAATCCTTCTGGACAGCTCAGTTCTGGAACACCAAACAGACCCTGCAGTGCAGAACACAATGAAAACACATCACTATTACCCTCCTTGATTTCTGCACCTTTGTTTCAAGACTGAATTATCACTACAGAATTTTACCAAAATGACCCTAGCTAGCATATTTTAACACTTCACTGGCCAGCAGCACTAGATATCAAAGGATTGCAGGCAATAGGACAGTTGTCTCAGGCTCACTAAAAGAGCCCCAAACACTGGAAGCAGACCTCAAAGGAATAATCAGCAACAACTGAAAATGTTTATGAAATGAACAGTTTTATTCCTGAAGCTCCTACCAAGCCTGGCCGTGTCCCACAGGGCAGGGTAAACACACTTACTTGTGCAGGGTAGATGTAGATGCCACTTATGTTCTGCAGTTGTGGAAGAGACTTAGAGAGGTTCTACCACTGATCAAACAAAATTACTAACGCTAGCAGACAGAGAAGTTCCACAATGCAGACCTACAACAGGAAAAAGTTTCAAAGAATCACAGAATCCCCTGAGTTGGAAGTGATGCCGAAAGATTTTTGGTTTTTATGTATACTTCATGTATTTGTAACTCTGTAGAATGTTAATACATAGTTATAACTTGTAGCACTTTTCCAGCTTTCTTTCTCACAGTTAACAAACTCTTATTGATGCATTCTTGAAATTCTGTTTAGTCTTGCCTGATAGTTTAGCAAGGACATTTTATTTTGCACCATGTATCGCAGACATAATAAAATGTAGAGTTAGAAGATCTGGAGGGGGGCTCCAATAGGCCTGAACCCATGGGGGAAATTACCTAATCTAATTGCTCTTCTAACTGGACAGTATTTGATAGATACACTAATCAACTAATCTTATAAAAATTGCAGAACTACTGTATCACATCTGCAGATTGCCATGTTGTGCACCTTGAAGGCTTTCAATTGAAGATCTGCTTTTGTATTATCATTTTAACACTGTTTGGAAAAGTTTTGTGTTTTATTTCAGGGGGCAGAAGGGACCCGTAAGGATCACTGAAGTCCAACTCCTGGCCCTGCACAGCACCCTCCCCAAGAGTCACACCATGTGCCTGAGAGCACCATCCAAATACTTCTTGAGCTCAGTCAGGCTTGGTGCCGTGACCACTTCCCTGGGGAGCCTGTTCCAGTGCCCAACCACCCTCTGGGTGAAGAACCTTATCCTAATAATTCCTTAATTCCATTTAAGTTAAAACAGCATCACTTCAAGCAATGCGCTCCCTTTGCAACTGCCCAACTACAACATGAGCATCTCCTTACCTCATAACTACAGCATCGAACTGTGAAAGGTACATGATTTCACACAACAACTATCCCTTCCCAAATTCAACCTCAGTATCTAAAAATCACTATCTGGATTTTCAGATCTGCAGTCCAGTCAGTTTATAATGCACCATCTGCAAACTCTTTGTATTACAGCAGCCAGCTGCAGGTTTGCATATAGCTGGCAAGTATTTATCCAAATAAAACAAAAAGCTACAAATTGACAGCTCGTCTGTACAAGTACATATTCTGAAGCAAAAGCAACCCTTCAAGTACGTATCTGGGACATTCTGAGTTGCTTTTTCCTATTTTCTTTCTGTCACTGTTGCTAAAAGCACCTTCTTTTTTTGTTAAAGAAAAAAAACCTTTCCTCACTCTTCCCATGTTTTAATTTATTATTTGGGAACAGGAACTGGACTGAAGTGAACACTGAAAAAGGTATTTTTATATCTATACATGCATACAAACATAAATATACTTGTATCACAGCACCCTTGAATAATGCTTGCTGTGTAAGAGACTCAAGACCGCCCTTTCGCTCCCCTCAGCCAGAGGATGCAGTATCCTGCAATATCCGTGAGAGCTCCAGGTCTTCCTGCTGCCCTACATCATCACCCACCCTCCCAAGCAAGTTTTTCCTGCACATGTAGTGCTTTGTGACCAGGAGGTATCTCCTCTTAGAGATAAACTAGCCGTGGAACTCCTCCTACATATGATACCAAGTTTAACATAAAAATCTAAAAATTACCAAAAAAACCGAAGCCTGGTGCAGTTCTCTGTTCTTTAATGGCATTGGCTGCATGGCTGAAACATTTTTCTCTTTGCTTGGCCTCAGCATTTACATCCTACCTGGCACAGCCTCTCTGTGTGCCTGAAATACACACCTCTATTCCAAAAGAACTGTGGGCCAAGTGAATCATCCAGAACACATTCCCTAGACCAGCCAAATGGACAGTATTTAAATGGATTATTTCCTGAAACAAGACTTACACCAGTGTGCTTGCAGAGGCATGAGAACCAGAAGAAAGGTTTCCCAAGCAAGTGCCAGATTAAAAACAGTGGTCAGATTTGTCCTCTCTGAATCCCAAAGTTCAACAGCTCCACCAGGCTGGGCACCATGGCAGGAATAGCTGAGTCAGCAGGCAAACACCTGGATTTCACAGCTGCACCTATTCTGTATGCACTGTGCCATCTTACCCTCTCCGGGAACCTGTTGATTCGCTGGACACACATTCACAAACGTCCCTGACCCACCCTAAAAAGATACGCATCAGAAAACCCAAGTGTCACCACATCAGCAAACAAATCCTTTTTTTGCCATAGGCAAAACGTCAAGAATAATGCCCGGGCAAGAGGATGTGAGCAGCGTGGCTGCTCCTGAAGCACTGCCGGAGTGCAGTGGCACGGCACTGACACAGGAACGACGGCAGCCAGGCGAGGGCTGGCAGGGGAAGGGGTAATGGAAGGGCTAATCTCACTTCATGAGCATATGGGCACCACTGAGGCTCAAAGTGTTCCCACGCACAAGGCCATCACTGTCAAACGCTTCTGTGTCCAGAAGTCACAACGTTTGGGTTTGCTGGAACCAATGTAAATTCTTATTAAAAAAAAAATTACACACGAGAGAAAAAT